>JBBPBX010058747.1:0-21999 GCA_038048925.1 Garcialebias charrua | reverse complement strand
TCTTCCTCTCCTCCTCACTGCTCCAGCTTCTTTCTGCTGCTGCTGTTTCTTTTTAGGCCCGAGCAGCTAAGCGCTGCAAGGCCTATTGTAATTGTAGTGTTTATTATTAGGCCCGAAGCAGCGAAGCGCTGCAAGGACCTATTGTAATTGTAGTGTTTATTATTATTATTTTTTTTATTTTTCTTCCCCCCAAAGAAGTGGCCTTTTGGAGGCTTTATCATATACGAAAACTCACCAAATTTGGCGGGCTCGTCAGGACTGGTGAAAAATTACGTATTTTGGGGGCGTGGCAAAAATCGCCACAGAAACGGCTCAAGAGCGCCCCCTAGAAATTTTCAAAATACCCTCCGCATTGACCTTAGTTTGACGTAGAATCATGAAATTTGGTACACTTGTCCAACTCACCAAGATGCACAGAAAACCCTCTGGCACCAATGTTGTACAATAAATGGTAAGGCGGCCATTTTGGAACGATGACCAAATTTTCACCCCTTTTTGGCCGTTTACAGCCTCCGCATTTGAACGAACTCCTCCTATGAATTTCGCTCGATTTGGTTCAAACTTGGCCAGTTTCTTCATAAGGCACGGGGGAACAAACGATATCAAAATTGTGCGTTTTCATGAATGCTGAAGGGGCGGGGCCAGACGTCAAAGTTGGACATCTCGCCATGAAAAACGAAACGCTTACAGCTCTTACACGAAAAAAGTCTAATACATCAAACCTTCAGTTATTGACCCACATCCGGTCCCCCGCAAAACTGTATGGTCAAATCATGACATCACTTAAGCCACGCCCCCTGACAACAGGAAGTGTAAAGTTTTACGTTGAACGGTCCATATCGGACCCCTGTTACCTAATCAGCGTGGCATTGTGTCCAGTGACCGAAGACATGTTGGTGTAACAAGCATTCCAATACTGTTCGTTTTTGGTGGAGCATGTGGGCGTGGCGACGTGGCGAAGTAAGACATAACGCCATCACCATACGTTTGGTTCTAAAATCCACAGATTTGATCCGAGGAGTACCAAAATCAGTATGATCGATCATTGCCCACCCCTTGAACAGGTGTTTATGCTAATTAGCAAATCGCTACAGAAACGGCTCAAGAGCGCCCCCTAGAAATATTCAAAATACCCTCTGCATTGACCTTAGTTTGACGTAGAATCATGAAATTTGGTACACTTGTCCAACTCACCAAGATGCACAGAAAACCCTCTGGCACCAATGTTGTACGATAAATGGTAAGGCGGCCATTTTGGAACGATGACCAAATTTTCACCCCTTTTTGGCCGTTTACAGCCTCTGCATTTCAACGAACTCCTCCTAGGGATTTCGCTCGATTTGATTCAAACTTGGCCAGTTTCATTATAAGGCACGGGGGAACAAATGTTATCAAAACTGTGCGTTTTCATGCATGCTGAAGGGGCGGGGCCAGACCTCAAAATTGGACATCTCGCCATGAAAAACGAAACGCTTACAGCTCTTACACGAAAACTGTCTATTACATCAAACCTTCAGTGATTGACCCACATCCGGTCCCCTGCAAAACTGTATGGTCAAATCATGACATCACTTAAGCCACGCCCCCTGACAACAGGAAGTGTAAAGTTTTACGTTGAACGGTCCATATCGGATCCCTGTTACCTAATCAGCGTGACATTGTATCCAGTCACCGAAGACATGTTGGTGTAACAAGCTTTCCAGCACTGTTCGTTTTGGGTGGAGCAAGTGGGCGTGGTGACGTGGCGAAGTAAGACGTAACGCCGTCACCATACGTTTGGTTCTAAACTCCACAGATTTGATCTGAGGAGTACCAAAATCATTATGATCGATCATTACCCACCCCTTGAACAGGTGTTTATGCTAATTAGCAAATAGCCTCCATAGCGCCCCCTAGATTATTCAAACTGTTGTATCTCAGTGATACATCATCCGATCTGAACCAGATTTATTGTGCATCATCAGTGAGCCCTTGTGGACACATTGATATGGTGGGCTAACATTTGACTCAAGTGCGCCCCCTACATTATTTCTATAGTTATATCTCAGTGATACATCATCCGATCTGAACCAGATTTATTGTGCATCATCAGTGAGCCCTTGTGGACACATTGATATGGTGGGCTAACATATGACTCCAGAGCGCCCCCTAGATTATTCAAACTGTTATATCTCAGTGATACATCATCCGATCTGAACCAGATTTATTGTGCATCATCAGTGAACACTTCGACACACATTGATAATGGTATGTAAATTTTTACTCCATAGCGCCCCCTATATTATTACTACAGTTATATCTTAGTGATACATTATCCGATCTGCACGAGATTTATTGTGATTCATCAGTGAACACTTCTACACACATTGATAATGGTATGTAAATTTTTACTCCATAGCGCCCCCTATATTATTACTACAGTTATATCTCAGTGATACATTATCCGATCTGCACGAGATTTATTGTGCTTTATCAGTGAACACTTCGACACACATTGATAATGGTATGTAAATTTTTACTCTATAGCGCCCCCTATATTATTACTACAGTTATATCTTAGTGATACATTATCCGATCTGCACGAGATTTATTGTGATTCATCAGTGAACACTTCTACACACATTGATAATGGTATGTAAATTTTTACTCCATAGCGCCCCCTGTATTATTACTACAGTTATATCTTAGTGATACATTATCCGATCTGCACGAGATTTATTGTGCTTTATCAGTGAACACTTCGACACACATTGATAATGGTATGTAAATTTTTACTCCATAGCGCCCCCTTTATTATTACTACAGTTATATCTTTGTGATACATTATCCGATCTGCACGAGATTTATTGTGATTCATCAGTGAACATTTCTACATACATTGATAATGGTATGTAAATTTTTACTCCATAGCGCCCCCTATATTATTACTACAGTTATATCTCAGTGATACATTATCCGATCTGCACGAGATTTACTATGCTTCATCAGTGAGACCTTGTGGACACATTGATATTGTGGTTTAACATGTGACTCCAGAGCGCTCCCTAGATTATTCAAACTGTTATATCTCAGTGAGACATCATCCGATCTGAACCAGATTTATTGTGCGTTTGCACAGTAGACACGAGAGACTTCGAAATGGCGACCGAGCGGACGAGCTGGAGCTCGCGCGGTCGCCTCAATAAGGTCCGAGCGGCGCTAAGCTGCGAGGGCCTCAATGCTGCTTGCAGCTTTAATTATTATTTTTTTTTTATTATTTTTATTCTAGTCCCTCTTTAAGTGGCCTTTTGGGGGCTTTATCATATACGAAAACTCACCAAATTTTGCGGACTCGTCAGGACTGGTGAAAAATTACGTATTTTGGGGGCGTGGCAAAAATCGCCACAGAAACGGCTCAAGAGCGCCCCCTAGAAATTTTCAAAATACCCTCCGCATTGACCTTAGTTTGACGTAGAATCATGAAATTTGGTACACTTGTCCAACTCACCAAGATGCACAGAAAACCCTCTGGCACCAACGTTGTACGATAAATGGTAAGGCGGCCATTTTGGAACGATGACCAAATTTTTACACCTTTTTGGCCGTTTACAGCCTCCGCATTTGAACGAACTCCTCCTATGGATTTCGCTCGATTTGGTTCAAACTTGGCCAGTTTCTTCATAAGGCACGGGGGAACAAACGATATCAAAATTGTGCGTTTTCATGAATGCTGAAGGGGCGGGGCCAGACGTCAAAGTTGGACATCTCGCCATGAAAAACGAAACGCTTACAGCTCTTACACGAAAAAAGTCTAATACATCAAACCTTCAGTTATTGACCCACATCCGGTCCCCCGCAAAACTGTATGGTCAAATCATGACATCACTTAAGCCACGCCCCCTGACAACAGGAAGTGTAAAGTTTTACGTTGAACGGTCCATATCGGACCCCTGTTACCTAATCAGCGTGGCATTGTGTCCAGTGACCGAAGACATGTTGGTGTAACAAGCATTCCAATACTGTTCGTTTTTGGTGGAGCATGTGGGCGTGGCGACGTGGCGAAGTAAGACATAACGCCATCACCATACGTTTGGTTCTAAAATCCACAGATTTGATCCGAGGAGTACCAAAATCAGTATGATCGATCATTGCCCACTCCTTGAACAGGTGTCTATGCTAATTAGCATATAGACTCCATAGCGCCCCCTAGAATATTTAAAAACATCAGCCCCAAGCCATTTTTGGCCCGATTATTCTGAAACTCGGTGAATATATGTATCTTCTCAGGATCTACGAAAAACTCTCTTGGAGCACTGGTCAAAAACAAACACGAAGTCGGCCATTTTGGGTCAAAGGTCATTTTCCGGCGTTTTTGAATTACATATTTAAACAAACTCCTCTTAGGGATTTTGAAGGATTGCCTTCAAACTTGGTCAATATGCCCTTAACACATTGGACAATAAAAGTTATCAAAAGCTTGCGTTTTCGTTTATGCTAAAGGGGCGTGGCCAGGCCTCAAACTTGCGTTTCACGCCATAAATTTCAAACCGCTATAACTTTCACATTGAAAGACTAAAATGTACAAAACTTGGCATGAGTCATCCCTGTAGAATGCCCGACGATCCTCTGTGGTCATGTTGTGATGTCATCGAAGCCCCGCCCCCTCAGAACAGGAAGTCACTTTTTTAATTGGATTACTACAGTTATATCTCAGTGATACATCATCCAATCTGCACGAGATTTATTGTGATTAATCAGTAAACACTTCTACACACATTGATAATGGTATGTAAATTTTTACTCCATAGCGCCCCCTATATTATTACTACAGTTATATCTTAGTGATACATTATCCGATCTGCACGAGATTTATTGTGATTCATCAGTGAACACTTCTACACACATTGATAATGGTATGTAAATTTTTACTCCATAGCGCCCCCTGTATTATTACTACAGTTATATCTTAGTGATACATTATCCGATCTGCACGAGATTTATTGTGCTTTATCAGTGAACACTTCGACACACATTGATAATGGTATGTAAATTTTTACTCCATAGCGCCCCCTATATTATTACTACAGTTATATCTCAGTGATACATTATCCGATCTGCACGAGATTTATTGTGCTTTATCAGTGAACACTTCGACACACATTGATAATGGTATGTAAATTTTTACTCCATAGCGCCCCCTATATTATTACTACAGTTATATCTTAGTGATACATTATCCGATCTGCACGAGATTTATTGTGATTCATCAGTGAACACTTCTACACACATTGATAATGGTATGTAAATTTTTACTCCATAGCGCCCCCTGTATTATTACTACAGTTATATCTTAGTGATACATTATCCGATCTGCACGAGATTTATTGTGATTCATCAGTGAACACTTCTACACACATTGATAATGGTATGTAAATTTTTACTCCATAGCGCCCCCTGTATTATTACTACAGTTATATCTTAGTGATACATTATCCGATCTGCACAAGATTTATTGTGCTTTATCAGTGAACACTTCGACACACATTGATAATGGTATGTAAATTTTTACTCCATAGCGCCCCCTATATTATTACTACAGTTATATCTTAGTGATACATTATCCGATCTGCACGAGATTTATTGTGATTCATCAGTGAACACTTCTACACACATTGATAATGGTATGTAAATTTTTACTCCATAGCGCCCCCTATATTATTACTACAGTTATATCTCAGTGATACATTATCCGATCTGCACGAGATTTACTATGCTTCATCAGTGAGACCTTGTGGACACATTGATATTGTGGTTTAACATATGACTCAAGAGCGCCCCCTAGATTATTCAAATCGTTATATCTCAGTGATACATCATCCGATCTAAACCAGATTTATTGTGCATCATCAGTGAGCCCTCGTGGACACATTGATATTGTGGTTTAACATATGACCCAAGAGCACCCCCTAGATTATTCAAATCGTTATATCTCAGTGATACATCATCCGATCTAAACCAGATTTATTGTGCATAATCAGTGAGCCCTCGTGGACACATTGATATGGTGGGCTAACATTTGACTCAAGTGCGTCCCCTAGATTATTCAAACTGTTATATCTCAGTTATACATCATCCGATATTTACCAGATTTATTGTACATCATCAGTGAGCATTTCAACACACATTGATACTGTGGTTTAACAGATAACTCCAGTGCGCCCCATACATTATTTTTCAAACTGTTACATCTCATTGCTAGATCATCTGTTCTGTTCCACATTTACTGTGTGTCATCTGTCAGCACTTCTAAACACGTATATATTTTTTTTATTCGCTAACTGTTCTTGGCAAACGGGTGGTGGATGGGCATGAGAGAGTTCGAGATGGTGACCGAACAGACCAGCTGGAGGTCCCGTGGTCGACATAATAAGGCCGGAGCGGCACTAAGCTGCGAGGGCCTCAATGCTGCTTGCAGCTTTAATTTTGTTTGTTTTCCCAGCAGCATTCCTCTGGGAAGTGGAGGAGTACTGAAGATTGTTCTGCTGCCATTTGATGGTCTAATTGGTGTCTCTGGTCTGTTGTTTGTCTCCTCATCAGCATCTCATCAGAGTGAAGGAGACAGGATGAGAAAGAATTAAAAGCTTTTCACTTGTTCAGTTTCCATCTAATTGACCTAAACAGCATACTGTATTATAATTTGGCTGGATGGTGGTGAAATTGGAAAACTATGTGTGTGTGAATTAATGAATGAATTAACGACCTTTTTTATTGTCACTGTACCATGTACGATGAAATTAAAAGCAACTCTTCTCACAGTACAAACATATAGACAAGGAAAAATAAATCAAAAAGTATGCCAAAGCAGTTGTGGTATTGTACATTCTACAGATACGGTAATACTCAATGGTATTGCACAGTACTGTATTAGCAATAACAATTACAACATTAAATTAAAGCTGCAAGCAGCATTGAGGCCCTCGCAGCTTAGCCCCGCTCGGACCTTATTGAGGCGACCGCGCGAGCTCCAGCTCGTCCGCTCGGTCGCCATTTCGAAGTCTCTCGTGTCTACTCCGCACCAGGGGTGCACACGCACAATAAATCTGGTTCAGATCGGATGATGTATCACTGAGATATAACTGTAGTAATAATATAGGGGGCGCTATGGAGTAAAAATTTACATACCATTATCAATGTGTGTCGAAGTGTTCACTGATAAAGCACAATAAATCTCGTGCAGATTGGATAATGTATCACTGAGATATAACTGTAGTAATAATATAGGGGGCGCTATGGAGTAAAAATTTACATACCATTATCAATGTGTATAGAAGTGTTCACTGATGAATCACAATAAATCTCGTGCAGATCGGATAATGTATCACTAAGATATAACTGTAGTAATAATATAGGGGGCGCTATGGAGTAAAAATTTACATACCATTATCAATGTGTGTCGAAGTGTTCACTGATAAAGCACAATAAATCTCGTGCAGATCGGATAATGTATCACTAAGATATAACTGTAGTAATAATACAGGGGGCGCTATGGAGTAAAAATTTACATACCATTATCAATGTGTGTAGAAGTGTTCACTGATGAATCATAATAAATCTCGTGCAGATCGGATAATGTATCACTAAGATATAACTGTAGTAATAATATAGGGGGCGCTATGGAGTAAAAATTTACATAACATTATCAATGTGTGTCGAAGTGTTCACTGATAAAGCATAATAAATATTGTGCAGATCGGATAATGTATCACTAAGATATAACTGTAGTAATAATATAGGGGGCGCTATGGAGTAAAAATTTACATAACATTATCAATGTGTGTAGAAGTGTTCACTGATGAATCACAATAAATCTGGTTCAGATCGGATGATGTATCACTGAGATATAACCATAGAAATAATGTAGGGGGCGCACTTGAGTCAAATGTTAAACCACAATATCAATGTGTCCACAAGGGCTCACTGATGATGAACAATAAATCTGGTTCAGATCGGATGATGTCTCACTGAGATATAACAGTTTGAATAATCTAGGGGGCGCTCTGGAGTCATATGTTGAACCACAATATCAATGTGTCCACAAGGTCTCACTGATGATGCACAATAAATCTGGTTCAGATCGGATGATGTATCACTGAGATATAACTATAGAAGTAATGTAGGGGGCGCACTTGAGTCAAATGTTAGCCCACCATATCAATGTGTCCACAAGGGCTCACTGATGATGCACAATAAATCTGGTTCAGATCGGATGATGTATCACTGAGATATAACAGTTTGAATAATCTAGGGGGCGCTCTGGAGTCATATGTTAGCCCACCATATCAATGTGTCCACAAGGGCTCACTGATGATGCACAATAAATCTGGTTCAGATCGGATGATGTATCACTGAGATATAACTATATAAATAATCTAGGGGGCGCACTTGAGTCAAATGTTAGCCCACCATATCAATGTGTCCACAAGGGCTCACTGATGATGCACAATAAATCTGGTTCAGATCGGATGATGTATCACTGAGATACAACAGTTTGAATAATCTAGGGGGCGCTATGGAGGCTATTTGCTAATTAGCATAAACACCTGTTCAAGGGGTGGGTAATGATCGATCATAATGATTTTGGTACTCCTCAGATCAAATCTGTGGAGTTTAGAACCAAACGTATTGTGACGGCGTTACGTCTTACTTCGCCACGTCACCACGCCCACTTGCTCCACCCAAAACGAACAGTGCTGGAAAGCTTGTTACACCAACATGTCTTCGGTGACTGGATACAATGTCACGCTGATTAGGTAACAGGGATCCGATATGGACCGTTCAACGTAAAACTTTACACTTCCTGTTGTCAGGGGGCGTGGCTTAAGTGATGTCATGATTTGACCATACAGTTTTGCAGGGGACCGGATGTGGGTCAATCACTGAAGGTTTGATGTATTAGACAGTTTTCGTGTAAGAGCTATAAGCGTTTCGTTTTTCATGGCGAGATGTCCAACTTTGAGGTCTGGCCCCGCCCCTTCATCATGCATGAAAACGCACAGTTTTGATAATATTTGTTCCCCCGTGCCTTATAAAGAAACTGGCCAAGTTTGAATCAAATCGAGCGAAATCCCTAGGAGGAGTTCGTTGAAATGCAGAGGCTGTAAACGGCCAAAAAGGGGTGAAAATTTGGTCATCGTTCCAAAATGGCCGCCTTACCATTTATCGTACAACATTGGTGCCAGAGGGTTTTCTGTGCATCTTGGTGAGTTGGACAAGTGTACCAAATTTCATGATTCTACGTCAAACTAAGGTCAATGCGGAGGGTATTTTGAATATTTCTAGGGGGCGCTCTTGAGCCGTTTCTGTAGCGATTTGCTAATTAGCATAAACACCTGTTCAAGGGGTGGGCAATGATCGATCATACTTATTTTGGTACTCCTCGGATCAAATCTGTGGATTTTAGAACCAAACGTATGGTGATGGCGTTATGTCTTACTTCGCCACGTCGCCACGCCCACATGCTCCACCAAAAACGAACAGTATTGGAATGCTTGTTACACCAACATGTCTTCGGTCACTGGACATAATGCCACGCTGATTAGGTAACAGGGGTCCGATATGGACCGTTCAACGTAAAACTTTACACTTCCTGTTGTCAGGGGGCGTGGCTTAAGTGATGTCATGATTTGACCATACAGTTTTGCGGGGGACCGGATGTGGGTCAATAACTGAAGGTTTGATGTATTAGACTTTTTTCGTGTAAGAGCTGTAAGCGTTTCGTTTTTCATGGCGAGATGTCCAACTTTGACGTCTGGCCCCGCCCCTTCAGCATTCATGAAAACGCACAATTTTGATATCGTTTGTTCCCCCGTGCCTTATGAAGAAACTGGCCAAGTTTGAAACAAATCGAGCGAAATTCATAGGAGGAGTTCGTTCAAATGCGGAGGCTGTAAACGGCCAAAAAGGGGTGAAAATTTGGTCATCGTTCCAAAATGGCCGCCTTCCCATTTATTGTACAACGTTGGTGCTAGAGGGTTTTCTGTACATCTTGATGAGTTGGACAAGTGTACCAAATTTCATGATTCTACGTCAAACTAAGGTCATGCGGAAGGTATTTTGAATATTTCTAGGGGGCGCTCTTGAGCCGTTTCTGTGGCGATTTTTGCCACGCCCCCAAAATACGTAATTTTTCACCAGTCCTGACGAGTCCGCCAAATTTGGTGAGTTTTCGTATATGATAAAGCCTCCAAAAGGCCACTTCTTTGGGGGGAAGAAAAAAAAAAAATAATAATTAAAGCCGCAAGCGGCGTTGAGGCCCTCGCAGCTTAGCGCCGCTCGGACCTTATTGAGGCGACCGCGCGAGCTCCAGCTCGTCCGCTCGGTCGCCATTTCGAAGTCTCTCGTGTCTACTCCGCACCAGGAGTGCACACGCACAATAAATCTGGTTCAGATCGGATGATGTATCACTTAGATATAACTATAGAAGTAATGTAGGGGGCGCACTTGAGTCAAATGTTAGCCCACCATATCAATGTGTCCACAAGGGCTCACTGATGATGATAAATAAATATGGTTCAGATCGGATGATGTATCACTGAGATATAACAGTTTGAATAATCTAGGGGGCGCTCTGGAGTCATATGTTAGCCCACCATATCAATGTGTCCACAAGGGCTCACTGATGATGCACAATAAATCTGGTTCAGATCGGATGATGTATCACTGAGATATAACTATAGAAATAATGTAGGGGGCGCACTTGAGTCAAATGTTAGCCCACCATATCAATGTGTCCACAAGGGCTCACTGATGATGCACAATAAATCTGGTTCAGATCGGATGATGTATCACTGAGATATAACTGTAGTAATAATATAGGGGGCGCTATGGAGTAAAAATTTACATACCATTATCAATGTGTGTCGAAGTGTTCACTGATAAAGCACAATAAATCTCGTGCAGATCGGATAATGTATCACTAAGATATAACTGTAGTAATAATACAGGGGGCGCTATGGAGTAAAAATTTACATATCATTATGAATGTGTGTAGAAGTGTTCACTGATGAATCATAATAAATCTCGTGCAGATCGGATAATGTATCACTAAGATATAACTGTAGTAATAATATAGGGGGCGCTATGGAGTAAAAAATTACATAACATTATCAATGTGTATAGAAGTGTTCACTGATGAATCACATTAAATCTCGTGCAGATCGGATAATGTATCACTAAGATATAACTGTAGTAATAATATAGGGGGCGCTATGGAGTAAAAATTTACATACCATTATGAATGTGTGTAGAAGTGTTCACTGATGAATCATAATAAATCTCGTGCAGATCGGATAATGTATCACTAAGATATAACTGTAGTAATAATATAGGGGGCGCTATGGAGTAAAAATTTACATACCATTATCAATGTGTATAGAAGTGTTCACTAATGAATCACATTAAATCTCGTGCAGATCGGATAATGTATCACTAAGATATAACTGTAGTAATAATATAGGGGGCGCTATGGAGTAAAAATTTACATACCATTATCAATGTGTGTCGAAGTGTTCACTGATAAAGCACAATAAATCTCGTGCAGATCGGATAATGTATCACTAAGATATAACTGTAGTAATAATACAGGGGGCGCTATGGAGTAAAAATTTACATACCATTATGAATGTGTGTAGAAGCGTTCACTGATGAATCATAATAAATCTCGTGCAGATTGGATAATGTATCACTAAGATATAACTGTAGTAATAATATAGGGGGCGCTATGGAGTAAAAATTTACATAACATTATCAATGTGTGTCGAAGTGTTCACTGATAAAGCATAATAAATCTTGTGCAGATCGGATGATGTATCACTGAGATATAACTATAGAAATAATGTAGGGGGCGCACTTGAGTCAAATGTTAGCCCACCATATCAATGTGTCCACAAGGGCTCACTGATGATGCACAATAAATCTGGTTCAGATCGGATGATGTATCACTGAGATACAACAGTTTGAATAATCTAGGGGGCGCTATGGAGGCTATTTGCTAATTAACATAAACACCTTTTCAAGGGGTGGGTAATGATCGATCATAATGATTTTGGTACTCCTCAGATCAAATCTGTGGAGTTTAGAACCAAACGTATGGTGACGGCGTTACGTCTTACTTCGCCACGTCACCACGCCCACTTGCTCCACCCAAAACGAACAGTGCTGGAAAGCTTGTTACACCACCATGTCTTCGGTGACTGGATACAATGTCACGCTGATTAGGTAACAGGGATCCGTTATGGACCGTTCAACGTAAAACTTTACACTTCCTGTTGTCAGGGGGCGTGGCTTAAGTGATGTCATGATTTGACCATACAGTTTTGCAGGGGACCGGATGTGGGTCAATCACTGAAGGTTTGATGTATTAGACAGTTTTCGTGTAAGAGCTGTAAGCGTTTCGTTTTTCATGGCGAGATGTCCAACTTTGAGGTCTGGCCCCGCCCCTTCAGCATGCATGAAAACGCACAGTTTTGATAACATTTGTTCCCCCGTGCCTTATAAAGAAACTGGCCAAGTTTGAATCAAATCGAGCGAAATCCCTAGGAGGAGTTCGTTGAAATGCAGAGGCTGTAAACGGCCAAAAAGGGGTGAAAATTTGGTCATCGTTCCAAAATGGCCGCCTTACCATTTATCGTACAACATTGGTGCCAGAGAGTTTTCTGTGCATCTTGGTGAGTTGGACAAGTGTACCAAATTTCATGATTCTACGTCAAACTAAGGTCAATGCGGAGGGTATTTTGAATATTTCTAGGGGGCGCTCTTGAGCCGTTTCTGTAGCGATTTGCTAATTAGCATAAACATATGTTCAAGGGGTGGGCAATGATCGATCATACTGATTTTGGTACTCCTCGGATCAAATCTGTGGATTTTAGAACCAAACGTATGTTGATGGCGTTATGTCTTACTTCGCCACGTTGCCACGCCCACATGCTCCACCAAAAACGAACAGTATTGGAATGCTTGTTACACCAACATGTCTTCGGTCACTGGACACAATGCCACGCTGATTAGGTAACAGGGGTCCGATATGGACCGTTCAACGTAAAACTTTACACTTCCTGTTGTCAGGGGGCGTGGCTTAAGTGATGTCATGATTTGACCATACAGTTTTGCGGGGGACCGGATGTGGGTCAATAACTGAAGGTTTGATGTATTAGACTTTTTTCGTGTAAGAGCTGTAAGCGTTTCGTTTTTCATGGCGAGATGTCCAACTTTGACGTCTGGCCCCGCCCCTTCAGCATTCATGAAAACGCACAATTTTGATATCGTTTGTTCCCCCGTGCCTTATGAAGAAACTGGCCAAGTTTGAACCAAATCGAGCGAAATTCATAGGAGGAGTTCGTTCAAATGCGGAGGCTGTAAACGGCCAAAAAGGGGTGAAAATTTGGTCATCGTTCCAAAATGGCCGCCTTACCATTTATCGTACAGCGTTGGTGCAAGAGGGTTTTCTGTGCATCTTGGTGAGTTGGACAAGTGTACCAAATTTCATGATTCTACGTCAAACTAAGGTCAATGCGGAGGGTATTTTGAAAATTTCTAGGGGGCGCTCTTGAGCCGTTTCTGTGGCGATTTTTGCCACGCCCCCAAAATACGTAATTTTTCACCAGTCCTGACGAGTCCGCCGAATTTGGTGAGTTTTCGTATATGATAAAGCCTCCAAAAGGCCACTTCTTTTGGGGGCAGAATAAAAATAATAATAATAATAATAATAATAATAAACACTACAATTACAATAGGTCCTTGCAGCGCTTCGCTGCTTCGGGCCTAATTAAAGCTGCAAGCAGCATTGAGGCCCTCGCAGCTTAGCGCCGCTCGGACCTTATTGAGGCGACCGCGCGAGCTCCAGCTCGTCCGCTCGGTCGCCATTTCGAAGTCTCTCGTGTCTACTCCGCACCAGGGGTGCACACGCACAATAAATCTGGTTCAGATCAGATGATGTCTCACTGAGATATAACAGTTTGAATAATCTAGGGGGCGCTATGGAGTTATATGTTAAATCACAAAATCAATGTGTCCACAAGGGCTCACTGATGATGCACAATAAATCTGGTTCAGATCGGATGATGTATCACTGAGATATAACTATAGAAATAATGTAGGGGGCGCACTTGAGTTAAATGTTAGCCCACCATATCAATGTGTCCACAAGGGCTCACTGATGATGCACAATAAATCTGGTTCAGATCGGATGATGTATCACTGAGATATAACAGTTTGAGTAATCTAGGGGGCGCTCTGGAGTCATATGTTAAACCACAATATCAATGTGTCCACAATGTCTCACTGATGATACACAATAAATCTGGTTCAGATCGGATGATGTATCACTGAGATATAACTGTAGTAATAATATAGGGGGCGCTATGGAGTAAAAATTTACATACCATTATCAATGTGTGTAGAAGTGTTCACTGATAAAGCACAATAAATCTCGTGCAGATCGGATAATGTATCACTGAGATATAACTGTAGTAATAATATAGGGGGCGCTATGGAGTAAAAATTTACATACCATTATCAATGTGTGTAGAAGTGTTCACTGATGAATCACAATAAATCTCGTGCAGATCGGATAATGTATCACTAAGATATAACTGTAGTAATAATATAGGGGGCGCTATGGAGTAAAAATTTACATACCATTATCAATGTGTGTCGAAGTGTTCACTGATAAAGCACAATAAATCTTGTGCAGATCGGATAATGTATCACTAAGATATAACTGTAGTAATAATACAGGGGGCGCTATGGAGTAAAAATTTACATACCATTATCAATGTGTGTAGAAGTGTTCACTGATGAATCACAATAAATCTCGTGCAGATCGGATAATGTATCACTAAGATATAACTGTAGTAATAATATAGGGGGCGCTATAGAGTAAAAATTTACATAACATTATCAATGTGTGTCGAAGTGTTCACTGATAAAGCACAATAAATCTCGTGCAGATCGGATAATGTATCACTGAGATATAACTGTAGTAATAATATAGGGGGCGCTATGGAGTAAAAATTTACATAACATTATCAATGTGTGTCAAAGTGTTCACTGATGATGCACAATAAATCTGGTTCAGATCGGATGATGTATCACTGAGATATAACTATAGAAGTAATGTAGGGGGCGCACTTGAGTCAAATGTTTGCCCACCATATCAATGTGTCCACAAGGGCTCACTGATGATGCACAATAAATCTGGTTCAGATCGGATGATGTATCACTGAGATATAACAGTTTGAATAATCTAGGGGGCGCTCTGGAGTCATATGTTAGCCCACCATATCAATGTGTCCACAAGGGCTCACTGATGATGCACAATAAATCTAGTTCAGATCGGATAATGTATCACTGAGATATAACTATAGAAATAATGTAGGGGGCGCACTTGAGTCAAATGTTAGCCCACCATATCAATGTGTCCACAAGGGCTCACTGATGATGCACAATAAATCTGGTTCAGATCGGATGATGTATCACTGAGATATATTTATAGAAATAATGTAGGGGGCGCACTTGAGTCAAATGTTAGCTCACTATATCAATGTGTCCACAAGGGCTCACTGATGATGCACAATAAATCTGGTTCAGATCGGATGATGTATCACTGAGATACAACAGTTTGAATAATCTAGGGGGCGCTATGGAGGGTATTTGCTAATTAGCATAAACACCTGTTCAAGGGGTGGGTAATGATCGATCATAATGATTTTGGTACTCCTCAGATCAAATCTGTGGAGTTTAGAACCAAACGTATGGTGACGGCGTTACGTCTTACTTCGCCATGTCACCACGCCCACTTGCTCCACCCAAAACGAACAGTGCTGGAAAGCTTGTTACACCAACATGTCTTCGGTGACTGGATACAATGTCACGCTGATTAGGTAACAGGGATCCGATATGGACCGTTCAACGTAAAACTTTACACTTCCTGTTGTCAGGGGGCGTGGCTTAAGTGATGTCATGATTTGACCATACAGTTTTGCAGGGGACCGGATGTGGGTCAATCACTGAAGGTTTGATGTATTAGACAGTTTTCGTGTAAGAGCTATAAGCGTTTCGTTTTTCATGGCGAGATGTCCAACTTTGAGGTCTGGCCCCGCCCCTTCAGCATGCATGAAAACGCACAGTTTTGATAACATTTGTTCCCCCGTGCCTTATAAAGAAACTGGCCAAGTTTGAATCAAATCGAGCGAAATCCCTAGGAGGAGTTCGTTGAAATGCAGAGGCTGTAAACGGCCAAAAAGGGGTGAAAATTTGGTCATCGTTCCAAAATGGCCGCCTTACCATTTATCGTACAACATTGGTGCCAGAGGGTTTTCTGTGCATCTTGGTGAGTTGGACAAGTGTACCAAATTTCATGATTCTACGTCAAACTAAGGTCAATGCGGAGGGTATTTTGAATATTTCTAGGGGGCGCTCTTGAGCCGTTTCTGTAGCGATTTGCTAATTAGCATAAATACCTGTTCAAGGGGTGGGCAATGATCGATCATACTGATTTTGGTACTCCTCGGATCAAATCTGTGGATTTTAGAACCAAACGTATGGTGATGGCGTTATGTCTTACTTCGCCACTACGCCACGCCCACATGCTCCACCAAAAACGAACAGTATTGGAATGCTTGTTACACCAACATGTCTTCGGTCACTGGACACAATGCCACGCGGATTAGGTAAATGGGGTCCGATATGGACCGTTCAATGTAAAACTTTACACTTCCTGTTGTCAGGGGGCGTGGCTTAAGTGATGTCATGATTTGACCATACAGTTTTGCGGGGGACCGGATATGGGTCAATAACTGAAGGTTTGATGTATTAGACTTTTTTCGTGTAAGAGCTGTTAGCGTTTCGTTTTTCATGGCGAGATGTCCAACTTTGACGTCTGGCCCCGCCCCTTCAGCATTCATGAAAACGCACAATTTTGATATTGTTTGTTCCCCTGTGCCTTATGAAGAAACTGGCCAAGTTTGAACCAAATCGAGCGAAATTCATAGGAGGAGTTCGTTCAAATGCGGAGGCTGTAAACGGCCAAAAAGGGGTGAAAATTTGGTCATCGTTTCAAAATGGCCGCCTTCCCATTTATTGTACAACGTTGGTGCCAGAGGGTTTTCTGTGCATCTTGGTGAGATGGACAAGTGTACCGAATTTCATGATTCTACGTCAAAATAAGGTCAATGCGGAGGGTATTTTGAAATTTTCTAGGGGGCGCTCTTGAGCCGTTTCTGTGACGATTTTTGCCACGCCCCCAAAATACGTAATTTTTCACCAGTCCTGACGAGTCCGCCAAATTTGGTGAGTTTTCGTATATGATAAAGCCTCCAAAAGGCCACTTCTTTGGGGGGAAGAAAAAAAAAAAAATAATAATAATAATAAACACTACAATTACAATAGGTCCTTGCAGCGCTTCGCTGCTTCGGGCCTAATAATAATAAACACTACAATTACAATAGGTCCTTGCAGCGCTTCGCTGCTTCGGGCCTAATAAACACTACAATTACAATAGGTCCTTGCAGCGCTTCGCTGCTTCGGGCCTAATTATTCATTTTATGATGTAGTTTGAAGGTTATCATTGGTTGAAGAAACTGTGAAATAAGGGCAGATATTATAAGATTTCATCTTCTTTCTGCTCCCTTCATTTTATCCTAGTATTCTTGTATCTGATAGCCTGGTTAAAACCAGACCCTTGTCCTTCACTTCGCTTCGGACTAGGGTCTGGACTTTCTCCATAGCGAAACGATTCTTGCTGGAGGCGTGGCCTCTGCTGATGGCTGCTCCATGGTCTGCTGAACTTGACTTCAGCTCCACCTCCTGCTGAATTTTCTCTCGCTGCCGTTGCATTAGCCTGGTTAAAACCAGACCCTTGTCCTTCACTTCGCTTCAGACAATGGTCTGGATTTTCTCCATTGACAACCAATTCTTGCTGGAGGCGTGGCCTCTGCTGATGGCTGCTCCCCCTTGGTCTGCTGAACTTGACTTCAGCTCCGCCTCCTGCTGAATTCTCTCTCGCTCCGTTGCACATTTTGTGTTTATATGTTAATAAAACGTCCTAATAAAATAAAATAAAACCATGGATCGCTGGTCCAACACACCAGAAGACCAGGAAATCTGATGGGACTCTTTAATTCTCTCGTGACAACCTCAGTCATTTCCTTGTTCATTTCACTCTGCGGAGGATGAGGAGGAGGAGGAGGGAGCGATGATCACTTACTTTTGGCAAAAAAAAGAAAAGAAAACTCCAGATAAGGGATTAAGAAGGGGAAATTAATAAATTTGTGTCACATATAAAACAGTCCTGCATCGCTTTGAATGAGAACATGCGGCTGCTCGTTGGCTGCGCGCTCCCCCGTGGTCTTCAGCTCCGCCTCCTGCTGAATATTCTGTGTTTATATGTTAATAAAACGTCCTAATAAAATAAAATAAAACCATGTAGCGCTGGTCCAACACACCAGAAGACCAGGAAATCTGATGGGACTCGGGCAGCAACGTAAAACCTGACTTTAATTCTCTCGTGACAACCTGAGGCATTTCCTTGTTCAGCGGAGGGTGAGGAGGAGGAGGAGGAGGAGGAGGGAGCGATTACTTGACTTTTGGGGAAAAACAACAAAAGAAAACTCCAGATAAGGGATTAAGAAGGGGAAATTAATAAATTTGTGTCACATATAAAACAGTCCTGCATCGCTTTGCATCGCTTTGAATGAGAACATGCGGCTGCTCGCTGGCTGCGCTGGGACAGGTGGGGGCGTGGGTTAGGGGCCAAAAACTCCGCCCCTTCTGTTCTCTGATTGGTCCGGTCAAAAATCTACCGGAGAAATCGTTGTCTATGAGAGAAGTCCCAGACTGTGCAGTGAAGGGAAATGAGAATTGAGCGGAGCTGTGCAGGAAGGCGAGGGCCAGGCTACCGTTGCATATTCTGTGTTTATATGTTAATAAAATAAAAAAATAAAACCATGGATCGCTGGTCCAACACACCAGAAGACCAGAAAATCTGATGGGACTCGGGCAACAACGAACACGAGTTTAATTCTCTCGTGACAACCTGAAGCATCAGCGGAGGGAGAGGAGGAAGAGGGAGCGAGCGATAACTTGACTTTTGGCAAAAAAACAAAAGAAAACTCCAGATAAGGGATTAAGAAGGGGAAATTAATACATTTGTGTCACATATAAAACAGTCCTGCATCGCTTTGAATGAGAACATGCGGCTGCTCGTTGGCTGCGCGCTCCCCCGTGGTCTTCTGAACTTGACTTCAGCTCCGCCTCCTGCTGAATTTTCTCTCGCTGCCTTTGGATATTCTGTGTTTATATGTTAATAAAACGTTCTAATAAAATAAAATGAAACCATGGATCGCTGGTCCAACACACCAGAAGACCAGGAAATCTGATGGGACTCTTTAATTCTCTCGTGACAACCTCAGTCATTTCCTTGTTCATTTCACTCAGCGGAGGGAGAGGAGGAGGAGGGAGCGAGCGATCACTTGACTTTTGGCAAAAAAACAAAAGAAAACTCCAGATAAGGGATTAAGAAGGGGAAATTAATGTGTCACATATAAAACAGTCCTGCATCGCTTTGCATCGCTTTGAATGAGAACATGCGGCTGCTCGCTGGCTGCGCGCTGGGACAGGTGGGGGCGTGGGTTAGGGGCCAAAAACTCCGCCCCTTCTGTTCTCTGATTGGTCCGGTCAAAAATCTACCGGAGAAATCGTTGTCTATGGGAGAAGTCCCAGACTGTGCAGTGAAGGGAAATGAGAATTGAGCGGAGCTGTGCAGGAAGGCGAGGGCCAGGCTATGTATCTGATGAAACTGTTTTGTATTGTTCTTTTAAAATGAATGAATAAACATCAAATCAAATCAAATCAAACAAAGATCTGAGTCGGTAATGTCTGATTAATCTCAGCACACCCTGAGAATAAACCTATTTTCTCACACTTTTCATGCAATTTTAAGGTTTCTGTAAAAAGTAGACCAAAGTTGGAACCAGAGTGTCTCATCCTGCTTTCATCTTCTCTGTCCTTTCCTTAATAATCAGCGCACAGGAAGCATTGATACGACATGTTGACTCACAGAACTGAGGAATGTGAATGAAAGGAAAAACACGCACGGCCTTTCCTCCTTTAAGACTCGTCTGTCATCTGGACACACTCAACATGCTTAACACGTCCTAAGTCAATGTGATGTAAGGCGCGTGTGTCTCAAGAAGAAGATGGGGAGTGAAGGGAGCAACAGTGGCTGCCTTTGTCTTGTTGTTTGGAACGGAGCAAACACTCCAACAAGATGATGGGCATGTGCGTGTTTCTAATACAAATGCAGACGTGTGTTTACTGTCAACACACAACCCTGTCAGGTTGTTCCAGGTCTGGATTTGGTCTTGTTCATGATCGCAAATCACAAGTTTGTGCTCAGGGACAGGAAATTTCATGTCAAAATAAATATATCTCACAATGCCTTTAGTGTCAGAGTTTTAAACTAAGATCATCCTGTGATGAAAAGGTACGGAGCTAAAGTTGTTTTAGTCAAAGCTTGTAAAGGGCATCCTGGGTCATGCTCAATAATCCAGGTAGAAAAATCCAATCACGTTAAGTCAGGTCCTCTGGACGGTTTCTTTTTGAAACATTTCATCATTCATCCAAAAGACTTCCTCAGGTTGACCCACTGTGTGAAGGTGCTATTTATTATAGTGAGTTTGTTGTGGCTCCTCGGACTGATGAAGTCTTTTGGATGAAAGACGAAACATTTCGACAAAAAGAAACCGTCCAGAGCACCTGGCTTACATGTAACTTGTTGGACACGTAAAGGATGTTGTGCGTGATCTCACATAAGATTATTAATGTTCGGAGGATGTGTTGTTTTACTCTCAGCTACAACCACATCAAAGTTTATCTCACCATCTGTAAAACTGGGTGAGTCGAGGACATTTCTGTGTTGGATCAGCTGTGGTTTCTATCTTGAAATACAGTGACTCCAAAAGTTAATCAAGTTGTACATCCAGTGATTACTATCTGATCAAAGTTCATGCTCATTATTCCAGGTAAATATCCAACAAAGTTCAGTTAGGTCAACTTTTCGTCCTTCATCCAAAGGACTTCATCAGTCCGAGAAGCCACAACAAACTCAGTCCCACAAGCAGCACACCCACATAGTGGACCAACCAGTTTGCTGTTCTGGAGTCTGCCCTCTCCCTCGTCGACTCCTCTGAGGCAGCCATGGCCAAAGTGGTTCAAAACATCAAAGTTCATGCTCAATCATCCAGGTGAAAAATCAAGGTCCTCTGGACGGTTTCCTTCTCTCTTTTTTTGTTGAAACGCTTCATCCTTCATCCAAAGGACTTCGTCAGAACGAGGAGCCACAACAAACAGTCCCACAGGCAGCACACACATAGTGGGATGGTTGTTGCTGCAGTTTTCTGAAACCAGTTTATCACCATCAAACTGGTTGACCCACTATTGCCCCTTTTCCACTTACCGGCCCAGAGCGGCTCAGTCTGGTCCGGTCTGTTCCAGTTAGGATCGGCTCACATGTACGGTTTTGTCTCCATTCACTATCTGCAGCCCTTCTGTGGGCGGGGTGTAGAATCTCACTCGTCCTACCACGTGGTGGCGGTAGTGTTACCTCAAGCTATTTACTAGCCACCACTAAACATTAGAAGAAGAACACCCTGCAGGACCTTGTCTCACCACCTGTTGGCGGTAATGTCCCTTGAGCTATTTAATGCTCTGATCTTACTTTATAGACTTTTCAGCTTGTTTTAAACCCATGTGTTTTCCATTTTGTTTCTTTATAATAAAGATTATTCTCATATATGCACAAGGTTCCTGTTAACATTGCTTAACACATTGATCACACTGCCCTGTAATCAGTTAAACTATTTTTACAGTAAGGTACAGATTAGGAATTAATTAGGTTTCAATTGGCCCTGTAATATTAAATGTTTGTATTTCATTAAATTTAAACGGTAATATTTTGTCAGGGAT
>JBBPBX010058746.1:0-21999 GCA_038048925.1 Garcialebias charrua | reverse complement strand
GAACTGTCTTTGATCTTGAAGTAATCCAGCAAGTGGAAAAGAAAAATCAAAAATTATAATCCCATAAAGTTTTTGGAAATTCCATACTGTTCGGAGGTAATCCCATTGCGAAAAGCTTTTAATCCTTTGGAAAACAAAGTCTGTTAACTCTTGGAAAACAAAGTCTGTGATCCCTTGGAAAGCAAAGTCTTATAATCCACAGCGGTAATTCCACAGCAGTAATTCCACAACGATTAGTTTTGTTGATTGATCAGCAACAATTGTTTTCATAATCAGCATGTAGAGGGGATCCCTCGATTGACGCAGAGGAGGCGACCCTTGGATGGAGGTTGAAGACCAAGCGTTGGAGCTGCAGGTCCCCACATCGAAGGTTGTTGGCTGGTTGGTTTCCAGTCAGTGCCACTCTGGTTCTATGTGTCATGCAATTATGTGGTTTTTTAAGGTGGGCTTATGATTGGGATTTTACATTAAGCCTTACCTATATGCACCTGGTATGTAAGCTATCATGGTTTAGATCAGCTACAATTACCAATTAAGGGGTGGATCAATTCTGTAAAATTAGATATAGGGATCTGTACCTATAAAATTTTGGAGGGCTTCTGTAACGAAGGCCTCTAATTCCAAACTATTCCTCCATTCATTACTTAGTTTAGGTTAAACTAAAATAAAAATGAAATATAGTTTGATCTAAATGTCTGTTGTCTTTTAGACGAACGACGTAGGATTTGGTATTCCTAATAAATTTTGAAGTCTATGGCGAGACTCATCAAAATGAATAGATAATCTAGAATAGAAACGATCGAATCGGTTCAATTTAGAAATTATGAGACCAGTGTAGTTTATTGTACCTTGAGTAGCTTTAAACTACATTGACTCTTCGACGATTGAGATTTAACAAAACGAACTGCATGTTGGCATAGTTAAATCCATATCATTCATTAACCAATGTTAATACAAAACCTTTTTGGCTGGGAGTGTTCAGAACCAAACAATATCTCAACTAATGACAACAGTAATGACTAAACAACAAGGAAACAACGTTTCACTGCTTCGACACACTCTTGTCGTCAGATTCCAAAGTGCAACACACAAGAAAACAGGTCTCAACTTTATGACCGAGGTCAAATTAAATCTCGTGGATTTAAACGGTTGTTAAGGTTAGTTTTTTGTTGTGGGTTTTAGGCTTAGCGTTTCTAAGTTCAAATTGGACAATGCGACTTATAGGGTGGGAAAGTACGGTAGTTTAAACCTGATTAGTTTATTTACTAACTTGTGTTTGGACGACCTTATTATCCCATGAAGTCGGTGAGTTTGTGAGATCTTTGTCTTTTGTGGAGTCATTGAACGCCTTGTAAGGTTTGATCTGATTTCGATGTACCCATTTAGCAATTGGCTCTTTGCGGCCTTTGCTGATTTTGATTTCGTAGACGACTGAGGACACTTTGTCTGTTATCAGATGAGGTCCAGTCCACCTGGGCATTAGTTTGCGGGCGAGAGTTCCGGTCTCGGACCCTCCTTTCCCGGTTGCTGGAGCGAACGTATAGTACCAGACTCTGTCTCCCACTTGGAGTTCATTATGAGAGGCCTTCTGGTCGTAGTACGCCTTGCGTCCTTCAGCGGATTTTTCCAGGTTTTTCTGGGCGAAAGCAAAAGTGTTTCTGAGGTGTACATTCAAATCTTTCATGTATTGTTGTGTAGTGTAGGCTGTCGCCATGGCGGCGTCGCCTGGTTGGTACAACAGGTGTAGAGGGAGAGTCATTTGTCGACCGGTCATCATCTCGAAGGGAGAGATGCCAGTTGATGTGTGTGGAGTGGCTCTTATGGCCATGAGGACCAGAGGGAGTTTCACATCCCAGTCCTTGTGGTTTGCAGCCACGTATTTCTTCAAAATACTCACCACAGTTCTGTTTGCTCTCTCTACTTGGCCTGAAGCCTGTGGGTGGTAGCCGACATGAAAGTTAGCCTTGACGCCTAGCGTCTTCCACAGTTCTTTCATCACTTCACCTGTGAAGTGTGTACCTTGGTCTGAGTTCACCCGAAGGGGAAGTCCAAACCTTGAAAATATATGATTCATTAACAACATAGCAGTGGTTTGTGCTGTGTCGTTGGGAGCTGGTAGGCATTCTACCCATTTGGTAAATGCACAAGTTACCGTGAGAAAATATTTATTTCCTCTAGAGCTCTTAGTGAGTGGTCCAACCCAGTCGATCTGGAGGTCAGACCATGGGAATGCAATGCCTCTGCTTTGCAGTGGTGCTCTGTGAAGTGGTCTGGTTGGCTGAAACTGGCCACAGACCACGCACCCTTCAATGTAGTCCTTGACATCCTTTTTCATTCCAGGCCAATAGGCAATTTGTTTTAATGCCGTCAGCGTGGCTTTATCTCCTTTGTGTCCTGCGGACGGGAGATCATGGGCATGAACTAACATCACCCCCCTTTGGTCATGGGGAACCACGAACACAGGTGAGGACGTTGGTCCATGAGCGAAAGTTAAGATGCCCTTGATTAGTTTTAGCTGTTTGCGCAGCTGATAGAGGACCTTAAGGTCTGGATCGGAATCCAGGTCGTCTTTAGACGGACTATTTTTGTTCGGATCAGTCAGGTACAGTATCATGGAGTTGATAGCAGGATCCGACTTCTGTAGTTGGATGATGTCTGGGTCAGTCAGTGCAGGTCGTACAGAGACTGCGTTGTCAGCAGGTCTGGCTGCGGCCTGTGCACGTGTGACTGCCATAACCCTGACTGAAGGTTGTATTGACAGAGTCTTGATTAACCAGGAGGGGTCGAAGGACCATAGAGGACCTTCGTCGGCTCCTTCTTTGGCTAAGGAGTCTGCAATGTCATTGTAGTGCTTGTCATCGCCTGGGACTCTAGAATGTCCTGGAACTTTCTTCCAGTAGATCTGTAAGTCGTGTGAAGTCACCAAGTGATCACACGCTATGAAAAGCTCTTTGTGTTTGACCACTTTTCTGTCGCTTGTTAGGAAACCGTTCTGTTTCCACACAGCGAGGTGACAAGCGAAACTCAAACGAGCATAGTTAGAGTCAGTGCAGATGACTAGCGTCTTGATGGAGCGTTCTACTACCATCTGGAGAGCTATTAGGATTCCTGCAATCTCAGCATACTGAGAAGTCTGAGAGCCTAATTTGTAGCTGAAAGTTATCTGTTCTTGGTCTTGGAGGAGAACTCCTCCAACACCTGCCCTACAGATTTTGTCGCGGAGGAATGAAGATCCATCCACGTACAATGTTGTCATATCTTTGCAGATATTGTCATCAAAGAAGTGGTGATTCGGGTCTTCAGTTACTGGGGTTTTTACCTCAACCGGCGGCTGGGTGGCTGGTACATCTTGTGTACACTTCTGGCAGATTGCCAAGTCCGTCCCCAGATGAGACTTCTTGTTTTGACCATAACGTATGTCTAGGTTAAAACTTTGAAGCGCCATGAGCCACGTTGCAACACGTGAGTTTGTCACCACACCATCTCTGATGCGTTCACTGTTAAGAAAGGTCACTGGCTGGTGTTGTGTTTCCACAATGATTTTCTGTCCACCAATGTAGCTGGAGAAATGTTTAACTGCCCACACTGTGGTCAGTAAAGCTTTCTCACAGTCTGAGAATCTCAACTCGGGGCCTGCCATCGTTTTGCTGGCGTAGGCTACTACACGTTTGTCTCTGTCGTGTATCTGGTACAGACCTGCACTTATGCAATGAGCTGAGAAGCCCACTTCCAAGTAAAACTCTTTGTTGTAGTCTGGGTAGACTAAACAAGGGGCTGACTTGATCCTGTTTATAAGAGCGTCCATTGCCTGTTGCTGTTTGTCAGTCCAAACAAATGGTACGTCTTTTTTAAGGAGTTCAGTCAGTGGTTTCGCAAGGTCCGCATAGTTTTCGATGAATTGGTTCGAGTAGTTACACACGCCCAGAAAACTTTGTAGTTCTTTGAGATTGGTGGGGACTTTGAGATTGTCGAGGCCTTGGGTGCGAGTCAGCTGTGGTTGTACTCCGTCAGGACCTACAAGTAGGCCAACGTAGTCCACTTTGGTTCTGCACCATTGGCATTTTGACAGTGATATTTTAGCACCAGCAGTTGTCAGCTGATTCAGAACGTGGTCGATCTCAGCCAAATGTGAGTCCAGTGTTGGCTGCCTCAAAAGGACATCGTCCACGTAGATCAGTGTCCCACGCTCGTGGGCGTCTGGACATGCTTTGTTCAAGAAGATGTTGAACTCTGCAGGTGAGTTAGCGTAGCCAAAGGGACACCTGTTAAAGGTGTACTGACGGCCACCAAAAGTGAAAGCTAGTTTGTACTGGTCCTCGGCGCGCACAGGGATGGTCCAAAAACCAGAGGCGACGTCGAGGGTCGAGAAGTACTTACCATTGGTGACCTTGGGCAGTTCCTGTTGGAGTTGCGTCATAGGCCATCTGGATAAGGGAACTTGTTTGTTTAGCTTTCGGTAGTCTATAGTGAGTCTCCACTTACCATTTGGTTTTAACACCGGCCATAAAGGCGCAGAGTAAGTGCTGTTACAGTATCGGATGATACCTTTTTCTAACAGGTCATTAATGATTTCTCTGATAGGTTGATGTGCTGCCAGAGGAATCTTGTACTGTCTGACAAATGCAGGGGGAGCATTAGGCGGGGTTGGGATGCTCACTGTGTGGAGCGTGGTCAACCCACAATCCATCGAGTCAGTCGAGAATGATCTCTCATATTTTAGAAGAACTTTGCGAAGTTTGTCCCTTTCTTCATCAGTTTTCAGGGCGTCGGCTTGGGCGACCACCTGGTCAATCTGTGAAGCAACTGAGAGGGGTTCTTGTTCTTTGGGGAGCTCCAGTGAGTCCCCTTCAGTGTCGTAAAACCTGTCAACAGGTAGTGCACTGTAAGTTTGGGGGCATAGACTGTCTCCTTTGTTGAAACCGAACCTGCGGACAGTGTCCTGGTCGGACTCAGTGGGGGAGAAAAGAGCTATGGCCTGTGTTGGTTTCGTGAACAAGACTTGCCCCGTGTGTTGATTTGGGATCAAGTTTTCTGGGAGTCCTCCCAGAAATGGAATGCTTAGCTCAAAATCATGAAAATCAGTAGAGATCAACCATCCTAGCTGTGTGTTTTTTGGGATCAGTACCTCTTCTGTGCTTGTGTTGCACACAGCAACAGTCGTGGTTCTGCAGTCGAGGGTCACTTGGCATGTGGCCTCCATGGACAGTCCTAAGTTGAAAAACATAGGAGATGGTTGAAAGTATGCCTGTTTTGTGCTAATAGCTTGTCCTTTCATGATGTGACACATCACTGGCTTGTTCATAACCTGAGGTGGTACCGCAGTGTTATGGCTGTTAGCAATCTGACAGACCTCTGGAATGGTCTGTCCAGCCTTAAGGTTCTCTGTGGTCAGCACAGGAGAGTCCTTTGTGGCCGTGTCTAGTGACCACAGTACATTGTTGTTGATGTCCACTCGGACACCTAATCTTACCAAAATGTCGGAGCCTATGTAGGTTGCATGTGGTAAGTTCGGGACCACGAGGAACGGGTGATCCAGTTCTCGTTGGTTCCAGATTAGTTTCAGGTCAATGATCCCTATTGCGGTCATTACCTGTTTATCGTTGGGGTCTAACGAAAAGCGGAAAGCCTTTTTGTTCATATCTAGACCCAACTGTTTCTTAACCAAGGTTCCATAGACAGCTTGGCTGATCGCTGATTTCTCCGTCCAAGGAGATAGAACAGCATCATCGGTGTGGGATCCTTGGATCTCAACACCTTTGACTACCTGTGGTAGGTAGTGTTCGGTGAGCGCCGACTGTTTCAGCTCGCAGAGGGGGCTCTCTTCTGCCTCACCTATTTTGGAAGGTTCACTTACCGGGATTGTGCTCTCAGTTGAGTATTCCCTTGTGCCTTCTGAGGTACCTGCTGTTAAACAGTCAGTGTCACCTTGTGTAGGCATATCGATCGGCAGTGGTTGGCTCACTCTGGTCCACATTGTTTGATCGCCATAATCTATAATCGCGTCAAAGCGGTTTATAAAGTCTTGGCCAACCAAAAATGGGAATGAGTCAACGGTGGACACGTGTACCGGGTGGTACAATGTCGTTTCACCAATCTGCATGTGAACCATGGCTATAGCTGTCAGGGTTGTACTCGTATCCGAGAGGCCCTGCAAGACTATAGCACATTCTTTGAGGGGTATTTCCCTGTCAACACCGTTAGCAGCTAGCCGTAGCTCTTCCAACAGTGTGGGTGACATAATGGATATGTCTGCCCCACCATCCAAGAGGGCCTCTTTTGTGAGGACCCCTTCCAACGTGATGGACAGGTAAGCTTTCTTAGCGGGCCCCTTTCTGATAATGTTACACAGGAACCTATCAGGTTTTCTCCGACGTTTATCACGTCTACCCCTGACTGTGTGACTTTCATTTATCAGTACTGGTAGTGCAGACACACATGGGTCTGAGTGTTCAGTTTGTGGCGAGCCACTATCATTGGTGAGTGAGCTTTCCCCCCCTTTTCCAGACGAGGGGTTCTCGGACTCCGTAACAACGATGTCATGGATACATTTAACGTTCTGTTGACTGTCGTTACCCTGATTGCCAGGAGCCTGACCATCAGTATCTTGGTGATTGTCATCAATTGTGGCATTGATGTTATTTGTGTGCTCAGAGTTACTATCAATGATAGTGCTACACATCACACCAGGTTTGTTCTCATTTTTTGTATTACCCCACACTTCGAACATCTGACGTATGCTCTCCATGTCTTCTGGGGACAGAGGGCTACGGCCTTTCCTCTGGAACTTTTGCGATTTTTTGCCTGTCTCGGACTGTTCCGTTCGAGGGGCAGGAGGGGCTTGTCCTTGACCAGGGAGTTCCTGTTGGGACCCCCTTTTGTGATATGGTTTACTCTTGTGACCATCTTTCTTATCTCTAGGACGTGCGCCCCCCTTTTGAAATCGTTTTAGGTACTCTGGGTCTTGTCTGAGCCACTGTGGTTCATAGTCATAGCGGGCACCTTCACTACGTGGTCTGTTAGGTCGAAAATTCTGTTTTTTCTCATCCTTTGTAGGATGGGGAGTCGGTTTCCGCGTCCCTTCCAGCTCCAGTGAGTTGGATTTGACCATTTCACCAGGACACACTTCAAAGGGTGTTTTGTTTGGTGTGCGACCTGTAAAAACATCTATCGCGCACTCTCTTATTTCTTCGATGGACCTCCGTTTATAGTTTGCGCTGACATGTACTTTCTCTCTTATGTCAGGGCAAAGATTTTTGCTGAAGATATATTTAAACCCTATCTCTTCCTCCATCTCTGGCTCGCATCTGTCACCGAAATAGGCACGGAATATTCGGTCATAATATGACCTCGGGTGCTCATTCCTACCTTGCTTGATGTCGGCTGCCGCTATGATGCCATCGGGCCCCGTGCAAGGAGTATACTCCTTTATCAGCGCAGCACAGAGAAGACTGTAGTCTTTCATTACTGCGTCTCGTTGACGCTTCATGAAAGCATGCACTGTCCTGTCCGAGGTTAACCTTACCAGACAGATTTTATCATCAACTGTAGCTTCTGGGAAGCGTTGAAGCTGGAAATCAAGGTCATCGAGATAGATCTTGGTTTCGTGTGAGCCCATTGGGCCTGGAGTGAAGGTTTGAATACTTTTAGCTAGGGCTGGACGATATGGCCAAAATTTTTATCACGATATAGTTCTTAATTTCGGTCGATATCGATATAATTCGATATCGATATAAACAATATAAAAGCCTAAAAAAAACTATAAACTATACAAATAAATTGATGTTCACCTTGTATTTGTATTTAGCCTCCAAAAAGATGGAAATCACCATCAAATAAACATAAAATTCTCAACCCAATAATTCTGTCGGGTCATGGACAGTTTTTTATAGAAACGTTTCACCCTCCATCCAGTTTCCAGATGACCCAACTGAGAATTACAGGTATTGGATTTGGTACCTGGATTATTGAGCATGAACGTTCTCGGCATAAAATTCTCAACTGTGTCAATATTAATAGTTTTAACTTTAAACAAGAACTTTAAAATTTACAGCATTGAAATTCATAGTTAATTAAATAAAACTTTTGGGTATAGTTATTGATGAGAAGCTGACATGGAAATCTCATGGAAATTACTTAAGAATAAAAATAACAAAATCAATTACATTATTGTATAAAGTAAAATAGTTTTTGAATGACAAAGTTTTGAATATATTGTATAATGTAATGATTGTTCCATATTTAATCTGTTGTATTGAAGTTTGGGGAAAAGCATGCAAAACTTTTACAAATCCTATTTTTATTTTACTAAAAAGAGCTGTAAGAATTATTATTAGGAAGTGCTATGGTCACCCAACAAATATATTATTTCATCAATTGAAATTATTAAAATGTTATGATTTGGTTGAACATAGTATTTTACAAGTCATGTATAAAACTAAAAAAAATATTACCCCCAAATATTCAATTACATTTTGTTTAAAAAGTTATTAAACCCTGAAGGGAATGTAAATGTTTGTAAAATCTTCATTTAGAACTAGTGTGAAGGAGCTGAGTTTTAAATCAGGAAACAGGATTGTGTTGATTTGATATCATCATAAACATTTATAAAACTATTTATGTTTTAAAAGATGATTAAATCAAAGTTGTTGGGAAGGTGTGGTGCAGGTGAAGTGAAGGTTGTTGTTTGTAGTTATTTTGTATTTTTTAAACAAGGGGCAGATATTATAACACTATTTTCGTCTTTCTGCACCTTTTCATTCAGTGTTTTTCTTTCTTTTTATTCTGATGAATCTGTTTTATTTTCAATAAAAAAAAACATGCAGCACTGCTGGGGCTGTTTGTTTACGTCGTAGTTTCAGGGAAACGTTGGCTCAAACTTTATTCTTCATCTTCTGACTCTCATCATATTCTATCGAGTGGAAACTCTTCAGATTAAACAAGTTAGAATAGATGTTTCCACCGCTAGTTAGAACGACTCTGTCACGTTTTGAAAAATAAACACAAACCGAGTAAGACTCGCTGCAGATGAGACCTGCAGTAAAACCGAACTACGTCCACACCGACGAATTAGTCTTTCCTCTCATCAGTGATGTCGTCTCTTTCTCTTCGCTTGTGAAACTTTGTTCAGTCACATTCTGACGGTCATGAGCACTCGTTTGACTCGTTTTGAAGCGAAAACTTAACGCGCTTTGGAGACTAGCTTAGCTTTTAGCCTGCTACCGCTAACGCCTGCTGCTGGACTGAGCGCTGCGTAACAACGACGTCATCACGCACGTTTTGTGTCACAGCTTTTTCTGTCCGGGCGGGTTGTTGAAGCAGCCGCTCCAACCCGAACAGAAAGAGAAAAACGTCAGAAAAAGTTGTAAAATCCTATCGAAATATCGAAAATATGCTTAAACTTCATATCATCGTTATTGAATAAAAGTATATCGCGATATTTATCGTTATTGAATTATCGTCCAGCACTACTTTTAGCCATATTCCGTAGTTCAGCCATTGAGAGAGGAGTTTGTGGGTTTTTATCAGATCCACTTACCGGTGCATCCGGTGGGATTGTCGGTTTTAGAGGCCCTAAGGGACGGCGCGGTGGTTCAGGCGATGGAGTTGATGTTCTAGGCGGTGGTGTTGGAGGTCTGGGCTCGTCTAGAGACTGACCCTTAATTAATGCCAGACGTTTTTTCTTTTCTTGGTTTAATTTGTATTCAGTTGAGGCCAGCTTCTCCCTGCATTCTTTTAATGCCGCTCGGTTGTCTATAGACTCGCGTTGTAAGTCACAACACCGACTGTGGAGTTCTTCTTTTTCAAGAACGGCCGCATCATGTTGAGCATTAATCCTGAGAATTTGCTGTTTGGTCGCCTCGTATAACTTTAAAGTATGATCTTGGCATTTCATGAGGTCATTCCGTATCTCCCCTGTCTCCTGTAAACTTTTAGTTAAACGTTCAATCTCAGCCTGTTTAAGATCGCAAACCAGTTGAGTCTTATCGTTCGCCTGAGACTGTTTTAGTGACTGAACCTCCACCTGCAGTTTGTCAGCTTCAGCTCGAGCTAGTTGTAAGTCAACCTTGAATGCTGACTTATCCGCCTTGTGCGCTCTTTGTGCATGCTTCAGATCACGCTCTAGGTCTGAACTTACTCTGACTTCCTGGTCCAACCTGGCCTTTAGTAACAGGGCCAGCTTTGCTAAACGCTCCATACTGACCTTTTTTGCTTCCTTTTTCGAGCCACCGCTTGCCACTTTTTCCAGCTCAGCGTTTAATGTCAGTGGAGTCATTTCAGGCACCTTTTTACCATAATTTGTGAATATTTTAGCAAGCTGCCCTAAAACCTTATCAATCCAGTCTGGCTCACCAACTTCAGCCTTTTGATCCGGGCCTTGAGGATCAGGGTCCACTGGTTCTGGATCTGGTTCTGCATCTGACTCTTTGTCCGATTCAGGATCTGATTCAGGGTCTGGTTCATGATCTGATTCAGGATCTGAATCAGGAGGATTCACCTTTGGGTCTGCACCTGAGTCTGTGACCAGCGCCACATTTACTTCTTCTTCGTCTGCCATCGTTATGTTTTGATTTTGTTTGAATCAAAATTTAGCAGACTTGTTTAATCTTGCTCCAAGAGAATGTATCTGGAGTGAGAAGTGTACTTTTGTTTGCTATCTTAAATTCTTTTGTATTTAAAATAAGCAAAAATGTTTGTCTGTACCTCTGTAAAATTTTATTTAAAATAAACAGGAATTTTTGTTTGTGTACAGAACAATTTTTTAAAGCTGGTAATTTCACCATAAAAATGCTGACTTTTTTATGATGTTTTTGAGAAAACTCATCTGTCAACGTCTCTTAACCAACAGGGGGCAGCTTCGAGTCTTAATGTTTGTTATCACGAGGAGACTAAATTTTTCATTCAGTATTTAAACTAAAAACAACCTTTTCAGAATTAGTTTCTAGTGTGTCAGTGATAAACGCTCGAACCACGTTCTTGTCAGAGACAAATCTATGTTGTTAGACAGTTTAGATGGCTTGAAATGAGTGTTTAAACTCTCAGTGAAATCTCAGTTTGTTCTGTCAGTGTGTGAACTGCTTGTCACCCGAAATGCACCAGGAAATGACGACACAAGTAGGCGGGTCGACGCAGCGTGCGTAGCGCGTCACCAGCTTTGTACGTGAGCGAGGCGGAGCTCGCAACAAGATACGTGACGTCAACAAATCAATCACAGCGTTTGCAGTGCATTACCCATGCATTCATGGTGAATGTAGTTTTCTTACCTTCGACCAATGAAGTACCGGAAATGACGACAAAGTGGGTTGGTCGCAACGGCGTGCGTTCCCACTACAGCGAATCAGCGCTCGCTACGAGTGATTGACAGCTCACAGCTCTCGTTTCATCCAATCACAGCTCATAAACAGACAAGCACGACACGTCTTTCTAACGTTAGCTCGCACAGCAGACCACAACTTTATAGACTCTTAAAACAACTCAAACGCTACGAATTAACTTCCCAAAATTCTGAAACATGCGGCGAACACACCTAGACAGGTCAACTTAGTTACGCTCAGTAACATAGCACTGTAGCTGTTGAACAAACACGGACTCTCTCGGAGCGCGTCAAGGTCGGTTCTGGTCCACTTTTAGTGGAGCAGAAAACTCGGGTCTGAACCCATTCGACAACGTTCTAACAGTAATATGCTTCTATGACCTGCTCTAACATGTAAAATACCACAACAGCAATCTTTCAGATGTTAAATTATAGCTTTCAGGCTTTTGACTCGGCGGTCAAACAAAGCTTTGTACAGGAGTCTGCGTGAACTGGACCGAACAGAACCAGAACCCCCACAGACCACGGCTGACAAAAACTTCACCTGAATGCTTCCAACAGCGTCTAACACAGTTGAAACGATAATAATCTCACAGCTTCAAATGATAAAAACATGCAGAATCTGCCTGTCTTGACACTTCCAGCCAAAATTATTATCCTCAGAGTTTAAAACTTGGATCCTCTTATGCAAACATGACGTTATAGTTCATGAGAGACCACAGATACAGGTAGTCCCCGATTTACGAGCGAGATCCGTTACAACGAGGCGCTCGTAAACCGGAAATCTCGTAATTTGGAACGGTTGCCATGTCGCTCGTAAGTCCGAAATTTCGCTCGTAAATTGGAACGGTTTCGCTAGCGCGACTACAAACACTCTATTTTCATCCAAAAACTGCTTATGAGTGCATAAAAATGATCGGAAACGTGTGTCCATATGCTTAGCTAACTAACTGTGGTGAAAAAACACATGAAAACTCAGTATTTTTTGCGTTTTTTCCAAAAATTCGCCAGCTCGTAAGTCTGGAACCTCGTAGATCAGAGCGCTCGTAATTCGGGGACTACCTGTATATCAATAAACTTTCAGAAAACACGTACGAAGGCCACCAGATATAAAGGATTATGAGGAGGTCAATATTAATACTGACCTCTTTACCTTAATTAATTTACTTATTCAGATTGAATAGTAATTTCACGGATTCTTTTCTTTTTCAGTTTACCCAATATATTTCTGTGATCTTTATGATGGATAAATAAACAGAGCTATAGAGTGACAATGGACATTGACTTAGTTGGTATGCCAGGCGACACTACCATTTATTTAAAATAAATCAACTAAAATCAACACCATTACACTTGATTGACATGATTTCACTTTCTTTCAAATTAATACGTCAGCACACTTGAATTATAACAACAGACATAAATACTAGATGTTAAACATATTTAGTCTGTGGCTCTTTAACTTAAAATAGTTTCCAGCTTAGATTGAGAGGGAAAAGAATAGGAGGAGAGATGGTTTAAAGGAAATTATTGTGAGCATGAGACCAAAGTGACACTTCTCATCCGACTTCTGCTAAACTCCAGGTACGTTTGTAAACAGCTCTTTACCTTTTGACGACAGCCCGGTAAGAGGGAAGACCTTGTAGCTTTTCAGATGCACGGGTCCTTGTGGGAACCAGTACAGTACCTTCGAGCAGGGTATTCGTTTACGTTTCCAACGTCTCCTGGTTTCGCGTTGGTCATCAGAAAATATGTCAGCTTCAGGCCTCTGACTTCAAGATAACTATTCCATGAAGGAATAAACAAAGTTTTGAGCTTACGCTCGTTCTCAGTGGACTCATAACAGCCTGTTATCAATCCTTAGCTGGACGACATGCCCTTAGCGTGTGGCTAAACGTCCATCCAGCTCTTTGGGAAAGGTTCACATCTCTTTGAAGTTCCCAGAAACTCTTGCAGACTCTTGCAGACTCTGAAGTCTTTCAGCAAAACTTAGGACTAGTACTTAAGGAAGGACCAGTCGAGGAGTTCATTTGTCTTATCAGGACCCAAGGTTACAGCCAGCAGCCGAGGGAAATGTTTAGGAACAGACAGAGAAAGCTGGAGCCCTGCTCTTGAGAAACAACGGATTACTGTCTTCTGACTTTCTAAACAAAACCGTCTGGTCTATGTGACCCGAGATTTCAACTTTAACACAGCAGTGAACACAGTTTAACTCTTACAGAATAACACAGCTTAAAAGCACACATCATGAAAATGACAAAAGTTATTCTTTTGATCACATTAGAATAAAATCAAAGATAGAAATAGTCTCTTTTGGTGACTATGTGACTAATTTGTAGTAAATGTCTTGCTTTACTGAGAGGTCAGTAAAGGTCATCACTGGACAGTTCAAAAACCTTAGTTTGACCCTGGGTAGGTCCACTACAGCTCACACAGATAAAATCTGTCTTGTTTCTTTTTTCCACTACTTAAAACTACATTCTTAATTAATTGATTGACTGACTGACTGATTGATTGATTGATTGATTGATTGATTGATTGATTGATTGATTGATTGATTGATTGATTGATTGATTCACAATCCCAAAATTAACCTGTTCACTTTTGTTAAAGTTTCACAGGATGAAATTTTCTAAAATGTATTAGATTTGGTTGAAAATATTTCAATCAAAAGCAATTAATTACTAAATCTTACAAACCGGATTCCCAAAAAGTTGGGACACTAAACAAATTGTGAATAAAAACTGAATGCAATGATGTGGAGGTGCCAACATCTAATATTTTATTCAGAATAGAACACAAATCACAGATCAAAAGTTTAAACTGAGAGAATGTATCATTTTAAGGGAAAAATATGTTGTTTCAAAATTTCATGGCGTCAACAAATCCCTAAAAAAGTTGGAACAAGTCCATTTTTACCACTGTGTGGTAGGGCTGGGCGATATGGAAAAAATCTTATATCACGATATGGACTTTTTTATATCACGATAACGATATATATCACGATATATACAACACGATGTGTGTGTGTGTGTGTGTGTGTACAGCAAAAATTTGGACCAAAGTTTTTTTATTTTATTATTTTACTACAGATAGTTACATTTATAAGAATGTGAACAAAAAGAACAAGGAAATTTGGACCAAAGTAGAAACTAGATCTACCTAAGATCTACCTTAATTCAAGGAGTACGATTATGGAATGACTTAATGCCAAATGACAAATGTTAAGGAAGCCAAATCATTCCTTGTATTTAAGAAACTGGTAAAAAATGAATTGCTAAAAAAATATAAATGAATCTAATTTAATGTGTGATATATGTGAATTGAAAATTGACTGAGTTATTTACTTATTTTGTTATTATAGAAAATATTGTTTGAACTGTTATTAGATGAATAAGGAGCAGATTTAATAAGATTTATTCTTCATCTGCTACCTTTCATTTTATTTTTTTTTTTCTATTATGAATACGTTAATTGTTGTATTTCATTTTATAAAATGAATAAACTAACAAACAAACAAACAAACAACTCCTTTTCTACTTTGGTCCAAATTTTTCCTGCAGGTGGCGGTAAAACAACAGCTGCTAATGAAACTCACGAAGAAGAAATCCGCTCTGAAGTTTGAGTAAACAAAGCAAGAAACAGAAAAGAGAAAACGTTGCGTTTGATTGCGGTTCTGTTGTGTCTCTGGTCTGTTTTGTATTGGTTAACTGGACCCGAGTTCGGACTCGGTTGGACTCTGGGTTCGTGTCCTCTGGACCCATTTTGTCTCCGAGTTTCAGCGGAGCGAAATAATGGAAGCTAACAAGGTGAGCTTCCCCCTCTTTTTGGTAAAAGTTATTCTTCTTGGGCTGCCTGTGCAGCTGTTTTCTCCTTGTTGATATCTATGGTTGAGACACCGGCTTCATGCGCCTGCGTCTCTGTTGCTCTCGAGTTTAACAACGTAAAGCATGTGTCGCAAACCCGCGCGTGCGTCAAACATAACGTAAAGCATGTGTCGCAAACCCGCGCGTGCGTCAAACATAAAGCCGCGCCGTCATCTCGCAAAACCACAATATGAAGCTTATTTGCGACAGTTATTTTTTATTCTTATTTAACACGATAGAGACGATAGAAGGAAAGTAGCACGATAGACACGTTTCTATCGTCCCCACGATATATATTGTCATATCGCACAGCCCTACTGTGTGGCATCCCCCTTCTTCTTACAACACTCAACAGACGTCTGGGGACAGAGGAGACCAGTTTCTCAAGTTTAGAAATAGGAATGCTCTCCCATTCATGTCTAATACAGGCCTCTAACTGTTCAATCGTCTTGGGCCTTCTTTGTCGCACCTTCCTCTTTATGATGTGCCAAATACTCAGATCCTTCTCCTATGTAGCCATGATGTTGTGGTTGCTGCAGAATGTGGTCTGGCATTATCCTTTTGAAAAATGCAGGGTCTTCCCTGAAAGAGATGACGTCTAGATGGGAGCATATGTTGTTCTAGAACCTGAACATAGTTCTCTGCATTAATGGTGCCTTTCCAGACATGCAAGCTGCCCATGCCATAAGCGCTCATGCAACCCTATACCATCAGTGATGCAGGCTTCTGAACGGAGCATTGATAACAACTTGGGCTATCCTTGTCTTCTCTCGTCTGGATGACATGGCATCCCAGTGTTCCATAAATAACTTCAAATCGTGACTCATCTGACCACAGAGCAGTCTTCCATTTTGCCAAACTCCATTTTAAATAACCCCTGGCTCAGTGCAAACGTCTGAGCTTGTGGAGCTTGCTTAGAAATGGCTTCCTCTTTGCACTGTAGAGTTTCAGCTGGCAACGGCGGATGGTACAATGGATTGTGTTCACTGACAATGCTTTCTGGAAGTATTCCTGAGCCTATTCTGTTATTTCCTTGACAGTGGCATTCCTGTTTGAGGTGCAGTGACGTTTAAGGGCCCGGAGATCATGAGCATCCAGTACAGTTTTACGGACTTGACCCTTACGCACAGCGATTGTTCCAGATTCTTTGAATCTTTAGATGATGTTATGCACAGTTGATGATGATAACTTTAAAGTCTTTGCTATTTCACGCTGGGTAACACCATTCTGGTACTGCTGCACTATCTTTATGCGCAACAATGGTGGAATTCGTGATCCTCTTACCATCTCGGCTTCTGAGAGACACTGACACTCTGAGAAGCTCTTTTTATACCCCATCATATTGTCAATTGACCTAATTAGTGTTAATTGGTCTTCCAGCTGTTTGGTATATGCTCAATTTCCTTTTTCCAGCCACTTATTGCTACTTGTCCCAACTTTTTTGGGATTTGTTGACATTGTGAAATTTTGAATCAACATATTTTTCCTTTAAAATGTTACATTTACTCAGATTAAACTTTTGATCTGTCATCTATGTTCTATTACGAATAAAATATTGACATTTGCCATCTCCACATCATTGCATTCAGTTTTTATTCACAATTTGTTTAGTGTCCCAACTTTTTTGGAATCCGGTTTGTACATTGGACCCAACGTACATTATTCCTTCACATAGCTTTTTAGTGATAAAGCTGCACTTCAACTCTAACATTAAACAAAAGAATAATGTGGGAGAAGCACCGATTAATGCACAGCTGCAGCTTAAAGCTGTACTATGTAACTTTGTAATGTAGTCTAACTTTTCTAACAATATATTTTTAACATATTTCTTCACGCTGTCACTATCTACTGACAAACTGATGTTAGACAAAGTAATCTCTGAAAAAAACTATAGTCCGCTTGCTTCTCTATCAGCATTTATAAAAACACTAAAAACACAGAGTGACCCGGACAATGACCAGCCAATAAAAACAGAGTTGTTTGTCACGCCCCCGCCTGTCCCAGCCTCAGCGCCGCGGCTCGTTCTCATTCAAAGGATTGCAAAGCGATGCAGGACTGTTTTGTATGTGACACAAATGTATTAAATATCCCTTCTTCATCCCAGAGCTGGACTTTTATTTTGTTTTTTTGCCAAAAGTCAAGTGATCGCTTCATCCTTCACTCACATGAATGAGGAAATTGATTTGTCACGACTCACGAGCGAATTAATCCAAAGTGGCTGGTGAAGCTCTGCTGATTTCAGGGTGTTTTTATGTTGTTGGACGAGTGATTCATGGTTTTATTATATTTTTTAAACCGTTATATTATCATATAAACACATAACTTCGCAGCGCAGAGACAGGACATGTAGTGGGGGCGTAACATTCCAGACATCGACTGACAGACAAGAGGAAGTCACAAGCGAATTAAAACATGTCCAACGTTGCTTCGTGAACCTCTGCTGATTTCTGCTGGTTTTTGTGTTGTTGGACAAGTGCTCCATGGTTTTATTATAATTTTAAAAAAAAGTTTTATTAACATATAATCACAGAACTTCGCCGTGCAGACAGGACATGTAGTGGGGGCGGAGCATTCCAGAGCTGCACTGACAGAAAGAGGAAGTCACGAGCAATTAAATCATGTCCAACGTGGCTTCGTGAAGCTCTGATGATTTCTGCTGGTTTTTGTGTTGTGTGACAAGTAGGGATGTGCCGATCAGGTTTTATGAAACCAATACCGATCACCTATGTGTGACGATCACCGATACCGATCACAATTACCGATCGCTTATATGTGTGCCGATCACATATACCGATCACCGATCAGATGGATTGCCTGTAATTGTGAGTGCTGCTTCTGGCTACAAGATCTGAAAAGTTTTCGGATCTTGTAGCCAGAAGCAGCACTCATGTTCTTTTCAGAACCATAAAATCACCATAATTCAGACAAAAACATATTTTTACTCATTTATTTCAGAGAACAAAGTAAATAAAAGTAATTATCAACTGCATTATCAAAGAAAAATGTTTACCTTACTAACTTTCAATAAAAAAAAGAAGTTTTTTTATTGTTTTTTTTTTTAAAACACATCTATTACTTCATATAAAAAACTAAAATACCCCATTTGCTACTTAAAGCTGCACTGTTGGCTGTTTTTACAAATGGCTTTATAAATACGTAAAGTATCATTATTATTATTATTTTTTAATAATTTCGTGCTTTTTTGAACAACTTCCTGCGGGAACCAGGAACCGGAGTTGGTGGCGGTAATGCACCACATGTTGTTTGCCAACCGCCATTAAAAACCAAGTAGAAGAAGAAGAAGAACCAGGAAATACCGCCTCCGCCATTTTACATTCATTAGTTCCACACTCGGCAGTCGGCTTTTGGAGGACTGTTTCTCCCATAAGAGGATGCCTCATACGGATAAATTAACTGGAAACACTCCCTGATCTCTGTGAATGTCTCAGGACTGGAGCAGCAGCCGCGATCGCTCCGCCGAGCGCTCCCACAGCGCCGCGCGAGACCAGCAGCTCATGGTATGAGCTAAGGCTAACATGCTAAACCGGACCCCAGAGCTGCAGATTCGACAGCCGGCTTTGTGCGATCAGAGGTTCCTGGAGCTCGCCTCGATGTCGGACTGGAAGCAGAAGATATCGGGGGACACCCAGCTAACTTGGAATAACAAAGCCGACAGCCTTTTTGAAGCCGCAGCTAAACTGGACTGCCCGTAACTGCGCAGCGGACTCGGTGGGGCTACTCGGTGGGGCTACATGCTAACAGTTGTTGCTAATGGCGGCGCTGGCAGACGGCTTTTGGTAAGTTATTAAAACGTATTAAAACATTTTAATGACGAATTAGGTTTGTTGTGTTGAAGGACTTCGTCGAAATTCCTCCACGAGGTACTTTTTCGTCGCACGTTTTGCAGTTAGCAAACTTCGCATCACAGGCTCTGTGATCGGTAATTGAAGGCAAAAGCCGATCACATACGCTTTAATGATTATCGACCGATTATGATCGGTGACCGATCGATCGGCACATCCCTATTGACAAGTGCTCTATGGTTTTATTATATTTTTTAAATGTTTTATTAACATATAATCACAGAATATTGAAGCGCTCCGAGCGGACACACAGCAGGGGGTGGAGCTGCAGAACTCAAGTCCAACAGAGAACGGACTGTAGCTCCCCCTCAGAGTCATATATGGCTCTGAGGGGAGGGAGAAGAATGCTTTTACCTGATGAAAATTTTTCTAAGTCCCAGGGTCCTGCTGAAATTACATAGTTCACCTTTAATGGTAACAGTTTTTTCTCATATTATACAAAAACACAGATAAGTTACACAACAAACTTAATGTAATTTGTCTTTTTAACAGGTTGAGGAGAGGCCAGATGAGACATTGCCTGGAGCCAGTTATAAATGATAAAAGTTGTGGTTTATAAATTGCAGTTCAGAAATGTTTTTGTGCAGACTTGCACAGGTTTTAAAATATGAATCAATATGGTTAAACTGTGAAGTCTATACATTTCTTGTTAGATTATGTTGTGAAAATACAGCAAATGTTAGAGCAAAACTGTGAAGTCTGTGTTTTATTTTGAGTTAAATGTTATTGCACAATGGTAGGCTGAAGTCTTTGTTTCCATCCATCCATCCATCCATTATCTTCCTCTTGTTCCGAAGTCTGTTAACGGGGGGCTGCAGCTTTAAGGCCGGCGCAGAGCTCCGCGCTAGACCGAGCCACGCGCGCGCGCTGCGCGTGGGGGGTTCACAGCAGAGCAGAGCGTGAAGCAGCGTGTGGCTCCAACAGAGCTCTGCTTTCTTCTCAGCAGCTGCACGCGGAGGGGGACTGAACTGAAGGTCGCTGATTGGTCAGACACCGCGCTTCGCGTAGGCGCTCGTAAAATTGGAGCTTGGCGCGCTCGCGTGAACGTTCAAAGGGCTTGTGCAACGGCGACCTCACGGTGCTCACACAGCGGGGCGTCGCGCTCGCTCAAGCGCGGAGCTCTGCGCCGGCCTTAAGCAGGGAAGCCCAGACATCTCTTTCCACAGCCACCTCTTCCAGTTCTTCTGGGAGGATTCCAAGATGTTCCCTGGCCAACTGAGAGACATAGTCTCTCCAGCGTGTCCTGGGTCTTCCCCGAGGTCTCCTCCCAGTCGGAGATGCCCCGAAGCACCTCCCTAGGGAAGCAACCAGGGGGCATCCTTACCAGGTGCCCGAACCACCTCAACTGGTTCCTCTGGATGTGGAAGAGCAGCGGTTCTACTCCGAGTCTCTCCCGGATAACCAAACTTCTCACCCTATCTCTAAGAGAGAGTTCAGCTACCCTGCGGAGGAAACATTTCAACTGCCTGTATCCGTAATCTCTTTCTTTCGGTCACTACCCAGAGCTCGTGACCATAGGTGAGGGAAGGAACGTAGACCGTCAGGTAAACAGAGATTTTTGCCTTACAGCTTTCTCTTCACCACAACGGACCGGTACAGAGTCTGCAATACTGCAGACGCGGCACCAATCCGTCTGTCAATCTCACGCTCCATTCTTCCCTCACACATGAAGAAAGCCCCGAGATACTTGAACTCTTACACTTGAAGCAGAACCTCACCCTCAACCTGAATAGAGCAATCCACCCTTTTACGGTTGAGGAACATGGCTTCAGATTTGGAGGTGCTGATTCTCATCCCAGCCGCTTCACACTCGGTTGCGAACCGCTCCAGTGAGAGCTGAAGATCATAGCGTGATGACACCAACATGACCACATCATCTGCAAAGAGCAGATATGGAATCCTGAGGCCACTGATCCGGAAACCCTCCGCCAACTAGCTGCACCAAGGAACAGAATCGGTGACAACGGGCAACCCTGGCGGAGTCCAACTCCCACCCTGAAGAGGTCCGACTTACTGCCGGCAATGCGATCCAAACTCTGGCACCGTTTGTATAGGGACTGAACAGCCCATAGCAATGGGCCCCCAATCTCATTCTCACGGAGCACCCCTCACAGTGTACCCTGAGCAACACGGTCAAATGCCTTCTCCAAATCCACAAAACACATGTATACAGGATGGGCAAACTCCCATGACTCATCGAGGACCCTAGTGATGGTGAAGAGCTGATCCATTGTTCCATGGCCAGGACGGAACCCACATTGTTCCTCCTAGATTTGAGGTTCGACCAACAATCAAACTCGCTTCTCCAGTATCTCTGAATAGACCTTACCAGGGAGGCTGAGGAGAGTGATGCTCCTTTAATTGAAGCACACCCTCCGGTCCCACTTTTTGAAGAGGGGAACCACCACATTAGTTTGTCAATCCAGTGGCACTGTCCCCGATGTCCACACAACGTTGCAAAGGCGTGTCAGCTAAAACAGCCTCACAACATCCAGAGCCTTAAGAAAATCAGGGTGAATCTCATCCACTCCCGGAGCCCTGCCGCATCAGAGCTTTTGAACTACCTCGGCGACCTCAGCCACAGTTATGGATGGATCAACCCCAAAGTCCCCCAACTCAGCTTCCTCCATGGAAGACATGCTGGTGGGATTAAGAAGGTCCGAGAAGTATTCCTTCCACCTCCCGACGATATCACTGGTTGAGGTCAACTGCAGCCTACCTTCATTGAATACAATGTTAGTAAAGTGCTGCTTTCCCCTCCTCAGCCATCTGATGGTTTGCCAGAATCTTCTTGGAGCCGACCGAGAGTCGTTATCCATGGTCTCTCCAAACTCCTGCGACATCCGAGCTTTTGCCTCATAAACAGCCACGGCTGCAGACCTCTTGGCCCTCCGGTACTCCTGAGCTACCTCCAGTGTCCCACTGGCCAACAAAGCCTGATAGGACTCCTTCTTCTGCT
>JBBPBX010058745.1:0-21999 GCA_038048925.1 Garcialebias charrua | reverse complement strand
AGCTAGATTAATTACAGTCTTCATAGACTTTAGGAGTTCAGGCAGATCTGTACCAATTAGATAACAAAATATTGTTCTTTATTACAAAGTTCAGTTTTGTAAAAATATTAAATTATTTGAATTTTATTGACTGTGTAATTGTTAAATGAGTGAAGTGATACCTTGAAAAACCAACTCCCTCAGTTTAGCATTCTCGTCTTTCAGTTCCTGGATCTGCCGCTTTAATTCAATCACTGTCTGACTTTCCTCATGTTGAAGGTCTGAAGGCGGAGTATCACTGTACATGGCGAGGAATTCCTCTGCAGGGTCCTTCCCAGTGAGAGCTTTTGGCTTCTGTGTACGCAATGATAAAGAGAGAACTGTCAGTATATTTGTATGATACCGAACTCTAAATAGATAAAAGAAAATTGATGTCACCTTGGCTTGAGTCAGAATCTGAGTCTCATCTGTATCCGAGCAGTCAGAATTGTGTTGGTATTTTAGAGGGCGGACAGATACCCTCTTGGTCAGCTCTAAAGGACTGGATGGGTGGAGCAATAAAAAATAAAAAACAAACTCAAAAGGTGACCTCGTAAGTACTCACTAGCTTTGTTCAGTAGTTCTGTGGAGGCGTTGGATAGTTTGGCAGCTGGACACCTACACAGGTGATTTAAAGAAAAATAAGCATGCCCATTTTTAATAAAAGGGCTTACTAAAAAGGTCATTACTTTTGAAAGCGGAATGAAAAAATCTACAGAAAACCATTACCTCTGACGCTCTTCTTCATCAGAAGATGTTAATCCTGCAAAAAATGTTCACAAACATTGATGTGAAAAAAGTTTTAGGCCCAATTTTTGTCAGCAGATTACATATGTATAAATCACTTGAGAATGACAAACATACCGCTTTAAAAAAAACTCCGGAGCTACTTTTTTAGTGCGACTCCTTTTGGATTTAGTCACCATGTCTTGGTCCTCCTCATCCTCCTCTGCTTGACTAGTCAGGTTGTAATTCTCACACTCACAACGTTTGACTTAAGTGAAGAGAGAGAAAAAAACACATTTCAACAATATTTGGATTAAGATATACATTTCATTTTAAATGTATCAAAACTTACCAGAAGTACTTTTTATCTTTATTAATGGGATGTCATCCAATCACCCCCAGGGTTAATTTTATCCCTCATTGCCTGTTTGGTTTTTGTGGCACTCATCTTATTTGGCCAATTACCACACTTCACTAGTATTGACCAGAAGTGGACACCACTACTTTTGAAAAGTGGGACACCATTAGCCTGGTTAAAACCAGACCCTTGTCCTTCACTTCGCTTTGTACTAGGGTCTGGGACTTCTCTCATAGACAAGGATTTCTCCGGTAGATTTTTGACCCGACCAATCAGAGAACAGAAGGCGGAGTTTTGTTAGTTTAGTCCCAGACCCTAGTACAAAGTGAAGTGAAGGACAAGGGTCTGGTTTTAACCAGGCTAGGACACCATCAATGTTTACAGTAATCTGCACATCATTGCTGACGTAAATAAGGACAGATCCCTTTCTCTAGGTCATAGTACATGTACTGCCCACCACATTTAGGCTCCGTGGTGTAGTAGTGTATGGCAATCCACAGGCAATATGTGTCCTTGCTTTCTTAAAGGTACTATGTGTAACTTTCTGTAGAGCACAGGACTTAGAAATATTTTCAACAGGCAAAGCATTCTGATCCCTCCCCCTCAGAGCCATATATGGCTCTGCCCCCCTTGCTCTGCTGAAATTCAAATTCAAGCTCTGTTTTTATTGGCTGGTTACAAACTCTGTTTTTATTGGCTGGTTAACGGCGGGTCACTCTGTGTTTTTAGTGTTTTTATAAATGCTGATAGAGAAGCAAGGGGACTATAGTTTTTTTCAGAGATTACTTTGTCTAACACCAGTCTGTCAGTAGATAGTGACAGAGTGAAGAAATATGTTAAAAATATATTGTTAGAAAAGTTACAGACTGCACTACAAAGTTACATAGTGCAGCTTTAATATGGCCAATAAACCATTAAGTGCTCTGTGTGTCAATGTGTGTTCTAAGGCCCATTACTGTACTGTAATGTAGTTCACTTCGCCTATCCTAACACAGTACCCTACATAAATATCAAAAAACACATACAGTACATTTAGAGACAATTACAGTAAATCAAAAAATAAAATTTCTTACATTGAGCTGGTCAAGCCTGTATCCATCTGTTTGCATGTTAGCTCTTGCAGGTCCGAGTTCTGCAGCTTTGTGCTGCTCCATGCGGTCCAAACTGTTTACAAGAAGGACTGTTAGCATGTTACCTCCATACATAATGAAGAGAAAAAGAGTGAATAACTTACTGCGCCGTTTCTTCGCGGTGTCCATCCAAAAGACCGCGCCTCGTTAGCATTTTAGCTCCGCTATTAGCTGCGTTTGTTAGCATTAGCACCTCCAAAAGGCATCCGCAGCTGTTTCTTGTTCTCTGCGTTTTAGCATGATAGGTCGGTGTCCATCCAACATCTGAGCTGCCAGTCGGACATTGATGCGAGCTCCCGGCCGCCGCCTGTCGGCTCCGTGCCCCCGGTGGGGCCTTAGCATCTACCCGTTCATGCTACAGCAAGGCTTGTTATTAGCATGTTAGCTCGTTGCTACTCCGGTCCGGCTCGCTGACGCTGTCTGCTGCTTCACGCGGTCAACAGCGTCGTTTTCATTCGCCCATCCGTCCCTCAGCACAACCGCCGTTCATCTACATCTCATGTATCCGTGCGCAGGAACCTCTTAGCGGACACGGTCCGACTGTCGAAGCTGGAGAGCAACCGAAGCTAACCAAAACATGGCGGCACTGCCGAAAACTGACTGCTGCCGGAAACTGGCGGAAACTGTGGGAAACTGGCGGAAACTCTATATGTTTTTTTTTTTTAAATAATGTCCAAACATAACAAAATAGAATTTTGGCACACCTAAAACAATTAAAAGTAAAATTGAATTTACACATGAGTTTTTAATAATTGGTGTGAACATGTATGATTTGGAAATGTAATTATATATCAATAAAGAACAAGGAGCTTCATTGATCACGTTGACTATCAGCATTACATTGTAACACATTTACTATGTAAAAATTAATTTGAACTCAAGGTGGTGTGAAACATGAATAAAGTTTAGATTTTTTTTACTATTATTTTTTTAATTTGAGGTAAGTTTGTGTGTGCTTTTAATGTATACCCATAGTAATTCACAGCCCAGGTCCAGGTTGAGAAATGCTTTTAAGGCAATAAAAGTGCACTGTGTACTCAAGACCATGTTTATTGTTGTGTTTATTAATATATTGTATATTTATTAGGGCTTGAGGAAGTGCTACCGTACGACCGGTGTCAGAGCTTGGTCCGCATCGCTGGCAGTAAGTCAGGCTCGTTTCCGGTGAGAGTTGGACTCCGCCAAGGTTGCCCTTTGTCACCGATTCTGTTTATAACTTTTATGGACAGAATTTCTAGGCGCAGCCAAGGTGTTGAGAGGATCCGTTTTGGTGGCCTTAGAATCGCTTCTCTGTTTTTTGCAGATGATGTGGTCCTATTGGCTTCATCAGCTCGTGATCTACAGCTTTCGCTGGAGCGGTTTGCAGCTGAATGTGATGCGGCCGGGATGAGGATCAGTTCCTCCAAATCCGAGGCCATGGTCTTGAGCCGGAAAAGGGTAGCGTGCCCTCTCCGGGTCGGGGAGGAGGTCCTTACCCAAGTGGAGGAGTTTAAGTATCTCGGGATCTTGTTCACGAATGAGGGAAAACTGGAGCGTGAGATCGATAGGCGGATAGGTGCAGCGTCCGCAGTGAAGCGGGCGCTGTACCGGTCTGTCGTGGTGAAGAGAGAGCTGAGTCAAAAGGCAAAGCTCTCAATTTACCGATCGATCTACGTTCCCACCCTCATCTATGGTCATGAGCTTTGGGTTATGACCGAAAGAACAAGATCTCGGATACAAGCGGCTGAAATGAGTTTTCTCCGCAGGGTGGCTGGACTCTCCCTTAGAGATAGGGTGAGAAGCTCGGTCATCCGGGAGGGACTCGGAGTAGAGCCGCTGCTTCTCCACATCGAGAGGAGCCAGTTGAGGTGGCTCGGGCATCTGGTTAGGATGCCTCCTGGACGCCTCCCTGGTGAGGTGTTCCGGGCATGTCCCACCGGGAGGAGACCCAGAGGAAGACCCAGGACACGCTGGAGGGACTATGTTTCTCGGCTGGCCTGGGAACGCCTTGGGATTCCCCCAGAGGAGCTGCTCCAAGTGGCTGGGGAGAGGGAAGTCTGGGCCTCCCTACTTAGGCTGCTACCCCCGCGACCCGACCCCGGATAAGCGGAAGAAAATGGATGGATGGATGGATGGATGGAAGTGCTAAATAATCCATAGTTATACCTTTGGCATCTCCCTACAACACACGTTTTCTATAGGGGAAAGGAAGCTGCAGTGACCACAAATTTAATTTCAATTTAATTTCATATTTTTATTAATTATGATGCGTTCGGAACTCCGAATTGTCGTAAGTCGTGGGCGTCGAGGACCACCTGTATTTTCAATGCCTCATAGCTCATCTTCACTGTCAGAATAACGTATAAGTAGATTGAGGTCTCTTTAGCGTTTTCACCATGCTCTCATTCTTAAAGCCATCACAATTCTGTTGTGCTTCTGAAAGATGGAAACATTTTTTCACTGTCACACTTTATACAGACAAGTGATCAGTGTCTATTGGAAAATATGGTAATTCCACAGTGCAGAAGTTGGCCAGATGTTCTCTAATCAGAACTGAACTGAGCTATTATGTCAACCATCCACTTTCCCACTGGCTTTCACAAAGCTTTATGTGCAACTCAGATAGTTACACCATGTATGTACTGTATACAATGTCCACTGTCCAGCTCGACTGTATGTCGGCTACTGAACACACATTACTGTAAATGATTAAATGTAATCTGCATGTGAGCATGGAATTAATTTTAGGTTTATGGATTGATGAGGAATTATTTTATTTAGGTAACAAATGAGGTTACACGTCTGAAAAAACTACATTTATTGTTATGTGAAGAATTTTGCAATGCCTGTTATCAACATACAGTATATGTATTCATACACATATAATGTATATGAACCTTTTCAAAACAATCATTTAGGGGTTAAAAAAATCTGTATTATGAACTGGGGTTATGTGAAAAGACTACCGGTATTGTCATTTATTCTAAAATATAATGTGCAATTTATGTAATATGTTGATGGGGAGGCCGTGTCGTAGTGGTAATTGCAGTCGTCCCCCGATGGGAAGGTTGGAGGTTCAAATCCCGGTTCCCCACACCATGTGTCATTGTGTCCCTGGGCAAGACACTTAACCCCAAGTTGCTCCCGGTAGGACTGGAAGGCGCCTTGCATGGTAGTCTACCGCTACTGGTGTATGAATGTGTGTATGAATGGGTGGATGGCTGGTATTGTAAAGCGCTTTGGGGTCCCTCATATGGGGCTGGAAAGTGCTATATAAATAAGCTCCTTAGCTCCATTTACTATTTAAGTTCCATTTGATTGTGTGCGGAATTAAAAGTATTGCTACAAAATAATGGAATACGTTGTCATTTTATGTATGCAAGATTAAATACTTCCATTAAATTATTATATTTTACAAAATTACTAAAGTTGGCCCAAAATTTAGTTTTCAGTATGTGTTAAAATTGTGTTTTTGTTAACGTGTGTTTACCCAGTGATTTTAATTTTGGATTGGGTTGCAGTATGTATGTCTCACATTTGTGATATCAGTACATTTTCTATGTCTCACATTTGTGACATCAGTACATTTTCTATAGTACTTAAGTATTTTTGTTTCATGGGTGATTGCCCTACTCATATAAGTTTAATAGTACATTTTCCTACTAAGGATATTGTATGTGAAATTACTGTCATATATTGTTCTTATAAGTATACAAATTATATATGTTTCATTTTATACAAATTTACTAAGGATCTTATACCTGGTTTCAATGTATTATACAAAAAATATAAGTTTCAAACAGAACATATAAAAACTTTATAAAATTTATATATATCTTTTCCGTATGGGAACATGCAACTTCTTTAAGTGGTTTTATGACCTCGTCTCCTCACTCATGCAGAGCATATCTGGAAAACATGGTTTAAAAAATTACGTGGGAACTGGGATAAAGTTGTTGCAAACTAATTATTCTAACTTTCTGTATACTGTACTGCTTCAAAAGTTGCAGAAATTTATATTTTCACCACAATGTGTTTTTTTGAGAGGCTTGCAAAAGATATATATATATAAATATATATTCCAGATATTCCAAGGAGATATCAGCAACCGATGCATTAGAGAGTTCATACAATAGATAAGTGACTGGTAATGAGCGAGAAACTCAATACTGTATTTTAAATCCACAGTGACCTTTCTGTGAGCGCTGAAAAAGCCCTGTGGCTGCTAATTCAGCCTTTTGTTGTTTCTCTCTTTGCTATTGAGAGCTCGGGCTTTGGTTCACTACCATGTGGTTCACTGTTAATTAAGACACTCGAGGCTGCGTCCTCTTTGACTGACAGGAATGTTATTCAAGGGCAATCAAGTAATACTTTATCTGAGCTTTTTCTATGCATCAAATCAATCAAACCCATCTTCTAATGCCTTTTTTTACGCCCATTTATTCATTTTGACATAGAAACTAAGAAGTTTGGCTTTTAATATTTTTATGGAGTGCAGTGGTCATCCATCATGTGTCTAAAGAATGAGATGATTATTCATTCTTCATCACCTATGTAAATGATGGCCGAGTCAAACAATCTGATTTTGTGTCCTGCAGATGTAGTAGAGACCAGGGAGAGGTCCTGACCCTGCGTGCTTGGCAGGACGCTCAGTGTCCTTGGTGGGAAAACGGCAAACCAAGCAGAACACCGAGCAGATTCATTGAATTGTGTCAGGAATTTGTAAGCTTTGGCTACTTGATAACCCTTTTCTAAAAAAACAACTTAAACATACAAAGTACTTAAACATGTCTTCAGCCGAGCTTTGTACAACTTTCATTCTACGACTCAGACTGTGCTGTGCATTTAATTGTGTAAAGTGTGACCCTTCTGCAAGGGTCACAGCCGGTGAATTCACTAAAAAGATTTGGCAATTGCTTTACACCAGATGTCCATCCTGACACAACCTGGACTCAAACCTGCAGCCTCAGGACCATGAGACTACTGAGCTACAGCAGTCCCTGTGTTTACAGATTCCTGTGGTGTAGAGAAACGGTTGTCTGTTGTAGACTACTGTAATTAACAGTACCGCTTCATTTATATTTTTAACAAACAAAATCACCACTTTTTCATAACTCAAAAATGGTTCACTTGTGGGAAATGGTTTCTGTTGTGAACATATGAAGCCGACTCACAGGACAGGAGTGACCTTTCAGAATCACATCAGACTGTTTCCTCTGCCCTTTTTTTTTTTTTCTTGGTGCCTCAAATAAATAACTCCCCATCGGAAATAAGAGCTCTCTAATTTCTTTCTGTTTCACACAAGTGAGGGGCTTCTTTGTTTTCAGTTTTTAAACCAAGAATGTCACAGTCTGGTTTCCACAACAACCTTTTGCTGCAGTTTAGAATTAAACATAGAAAGTGTGAAACAGCTAAACTGTTTTTTTTTTTTAAGAAAAATATTTTTCTGTCAGTCCTACAGCAGAAATTATTTTAACTGTGTAAGTGTTTCATCTTTACCGACACGTTTATTGTGCTTCATTTTTTAAAATATTTTGTTTTCATCCCTTTCATTGCTCAACCAACCAATATTAAATTTTCTCTAAAGAAGTTGGATGAACAACCTTGAGAAATTATCTAATTAAGTAATTTGACACACTTTATACCCTTATAACTACAAATTAAAATGCTTTCCCCATCAACTTAATAAACATTGTGTTTTAAGTACTTTTTATAAAGCTTGTACAAATTGATTTTTATTTGCTGTAGTTTAAATAAAAATCTTTCTGACCATTGCATTACAAATAAATAAAAAAAAGCATAAAAAGTTTAATCACCTCTGGAGTTCATATGTTAATCTCGAAGGCCTTTTCCTGCTGAGAGCAAAGCGTTGCTTCTCCTAAGCTTTTTGATTCTCTCTGACCCGGCACTTTTGTTCAGAGCACCTCCGGCCTTTCTTTTAGGCTCTGCAAACTTAGCCTCAGTGTTCGCTGTGTCATGGGGGACACTGAGGGAAGGATGGATCCTAAAGAAGGGTCAGATTTCTGGCACAACAGTTTCTTGAGAGAATGGAAAAGTGTTCCGGGCCTGGGAAATAATAACTGTTCTAAGTCTTTCAAGCCGTGGCCAACTCTTCACTTGTTACTGCAGATACAAGGCTTAGGGTGATTAGACCATATCGTGCTCTCTCTCTCTTTCTCTCTTTCTCTCTCTCGTCTCTGCCATGTGCTTTTTACCCTTCAACAGGATTATTATATCCTTTTCCCTTAATTGGAGAGGTGAAAAGTATGCTGGTATGGTCTGGTACACCGTGAAGCTTAAAGACAGGTCATTTAGCAGAAATAGTGGACAGAGAAAATGGCTTTTCCATCCCTGTAATGAATGCTTGTTTCTGTGGAACAAAACTTTGTTTGTTTGGTTTATAGCTTGTATGAATTTATATGGTAAATGGTAAATGGAGCTTATTTATATAGCGCTTTCCAGCCCCCTGTGAGGAGCCCCAAAGCGCTTTACAATACCAGCCATCCACCCATTCATTCAGACATTCATACACCGGTAGTGGTAGCCTGCCTTGCAAGGCGCCATCCAGACCTACCGGGAGCAACTCTGGGTTAAGTGTCTTGCCCAGGGACACAACGACACATGGTGGGTGGATGCGGGATTCGAACCTCCAACCTTCCGATCAGGGGTCGACTGCCAATACCACTACACCACGGCCGCCCCATAATATATATTGTATCAAAAGCTGAAACTTTGACAGCATATCACCTGGTATACGCAATGCCAAAGTTTTAGATTAAGTTATAAAAAAATTGATAAAATCTCCTAATTGACATTATGCACAATCTCATGCAGTATTGTGAGATGTGTTAGCGCTCGAGTATGGGTTGTGGATGACTCTATTACCACATCCTATTTTAGCTTATTATCAGTAAAACTGTCTTGGTTTTAGCTCGTTTTGCTTTTTATATGCCAGCTGAAGGCGCCTGTATGTCCTTAAACTTTCTTTTGTCTGGACAGTAACTTCTGATCTGCTATGAAACTTGATACATGTGCATTATCACCAGACAGCGTGTTGCACTATTCATCACCTCAGCTCCAAGGTCACAAATCAAGGTCAAATGTTATACAAGGTATTTGTTTGTCCAGGTCATACATTGCTGTAATAACAGTTTTTTTTTTCTTTCAGCTGCTCCCTGTGTTAGGGGTCGCCACATGGGTGCATATTATTAATGTACCATAAACTCTTGTTGCTAAGGTGGATTTGCTGTGGCAGCCGTCTAGAAAAGGGTTGATTAAAAAAGTTAAGCAATTGTAGATATACATCCATTGATTACTGTCTGAGATTTTCATTGAAATCTGACTAACTGGTTCAAGAAATATTTTGGTGAAGGTACATGCGCGCGCGCACACACACACACACACACACACACACGTGCGTGGACAAAAACATAAAGTCAAAGTCAAAAGTCAAAGTCAACTTTATTGTCAGAACTGCAATATGTACAGGACATACACAGAATTGAAATTGCGTTTCTCTCAGTCCCTCGGTGCAACAGTAACCATTTAAACATTGAAACACTGAAACATATAATAATAGACATAAGCATAAAATAGTAAAGCTGTAACACTGTCCTGAGTTTTTGCATAGTGGTACAAGAGTATGAAAATTTACACCAACTCTAAAACTAAAACACTAAACATTTAATGAACATAATACTGTCCTGAGTTTTTGCATACTAGTATAGAAAAAGTATAAAAAGTACAACTATAAAATAAACTAAAGGTTCTAGCATTGACATTTGCAAAGTGGCAAAGCAGCATATGAGTTAATGTACACAGTATATGTATGAGGTAGTAGTTGATGTTGTTATAGAGGCAAAGTGGCATATGCAGTAAGGCACATTGGGCATCCTTAAATAAGGCTGGTCAGAGAATACTGTATATGTATCAGCAGTGGTGTAGATATAAAAGTAGTGTAAATGTAAACAGTAGTAATAAATGTAAGCAGTAGTAATAAATGTAAACAGTATTAATAAATGTAAACATTGAATGTAACCAGTAGTATGTAAACAGAGAATGTAAACAGTAGTATGACTATAGGCAGTGATGTAATACAAACATTAGTGCAAATATGAGAAGTAGTGCAAACTGAATGAGCACATGACCGAGAGTTTAGTGAATAACCCGTTTGATGACACAGAGTCCAGTGTTAAAATCTTTGTGTTGAGTGGTAATGTGTGAGAGAGTTTTTTGTGTTAAGGCAGTTCAAATGGGAGGGGAGGCAGAGCAGGCAGAGTGTTTAGCATCCTGACTGCCTGATGATGATGACTGCTGCAAATCACGCCACAGTGTTTATCAGTGTTTATAAGGATTTATGTGGTTGCCTTTTATTTAACCACCATTTTGGCTTTCACATAAAGTTTTTATTTACTGTTTGTAAACAAAAAGAACAGATAATTAATTGTCAAGTTAAGCCTTTTCATGTTTATAATATTTAGATGATTCAATATATTAATTAAATTAGTAAAGGGTGTACCCCACCTCTCTCACAGTGACGACTGGCTACTGTATATGCACCAGTGATCCCCATGACATGAAAAGGAAGAAGCGGGTAAATATAATGGATGGATGGATGGATGGATGGATGGATGGATAGTAAAAATTAGCAATTTATTTTATACGTTAACTATGAAAAATAAATGATTTTGCTGTTGGAACTGGAAGTTTAATCAAAAGAAGTGGTACAGTATTTGGAATAGTTATATGCCGTACTTTAAAATTGCATGCCTGCATTCTTTACTGAATACAATATAAATATTCCTTCTGCTTAAAACTTCCACTCCTGTGTTTATTTAGATGATTTCCATTCTGTAACATAACTAAAATTATCCTGTTGGCTCAAGTTGTTTATCTGGATGAATGTTCCTTTACATTTTAAGATGACGGACAGATAGAAAAACATTTCGGCAGCCAGGTTATATTTTTAGACGCTCTGCTTCAGTTGGTCAGTATTCACAGGTTAGTCCTCGTTGATCCTCGCTGAGCAGTGTGTTGCTGTCTCTGCGGGCAGAGGGCTGCCTGACCGTCTCTGCCAGGCTGAGCTAACAGACGAGGGTCCATGGGGTACTGCAATTCTGCAAGGCTTAACGTACCCAAATAAGGCTGGACTGTAACATGTATGCAGGGGGGAGAAGGAGGGTACTAAGTTGGCAAACCCAGCCTCACATTCTTTCGCCTCTCTCAAAAGCCTTCTGTCCCACATCACACAGCTACTGTGGGAATAGAAAGAACCTGTGCAGCTTCACAAACTGCACAATTGGCATTGGAGAAATGGTTTATACAAAGGGGTTAAACATTGCAAAGGTTTTTGACTTTATATGTAAAGGAACTTGCACTTCAACCAAACATTCTTGATACATTATTAAAAAGACAAACAGAATGAAGGCAAGATGCTTTTTAATAAATAATGAAGCCTGCTTCTAAGAAATTGATATGATGTGAAAACTACAGCATCTTTCGGTGAACTGCACTGCAATGAAAAGACCTGAACACCAGAGATTTGGATCTAGTTCACTAAAAATTTCTCTCAGTGCTTTGAGGCCTAGGTAAAGATTAACTCTGGTGTTTTTCTTGGGGCCTCTTTGAAGTGGACTTACTCCAACACAGCCTTATCTTAATTAGAAAGAAATTTGGAGGAGTGTAGAGGCCCTTTGGAAATGAATATGTCCACTCCCCACTTCCCTGAAGGCCACGTTGCTGCAGCTTTAGTTGGACTTCAAGGCACCATAAACTCAGCGTTTGCTTATGCCTTTTTGGGGTTGTATTTACAGTGGAGCTGTGAAGAAGGTATATAATTTTCCTGAGGTTTGAAAGCATTGTCAAGAGACGCATTCTCTTCAGAAACTGATGGATGTAAAAGATGAATAATTAATAGAGCTGATTTATGCTTGTGAATGCCATTTAAGGTTGACGAGAGCAAATTAAATGTATGATTCTTAGGGTATTTATTTATCTGTTCTGATCTCTGAGTTTTTAATTACCGTACTAATTCAATTGCTTTTATTTTTCTATGACTATGATTGAATTTAGATGGATTTGCTCAAACTGTGGCAAAGTTTTGACCAACAAGTGATGTCTAATGGACAGCCAACATTTTCTTCTTCTGCCTCAGTGGAGGACAGGCTTCACAACTCAGAGATCACACATGCAGTGTTTACCGTTGGCAGGAGCGCCACACTGCTGGCTTTAATCCAAACAGTTCAGTGAGGTCCTGTCTCACAAAGGTCACCTGTCTGCAGAAGAATGATGTGGAACACACAGGAAGCGAAATCCCAACTCTGTGGTAGATCTCAAGAAGACTTTTTAAACCTAACTCAATCTAAGATTCTTTTACCAGTTAATATAATAAAAAGTAGCCTTTCTTGTGACATTAAACACGCTGTGTTCTGCAGACAATAAAAGGTTTTCCCTAATAATTTGGGATGAAACTTTAATGAGATGCATTATGTATTTTTCAATTATTTAGCATGCTTAGTACTTTGCAAAACATAACCAATACCCATTTGTGTTGTAAGCTTAGGAGTTTTTTCAGCTTTGCCACATTTTCACCTTAAATGTGACACCACATTCATTTACTCAACCTTTACTTATACAGGTTAGTTCCCATTGAGCTCGAGGACTCAGTTACAAGAGAGACCTGTTTCAGACAGACAAAAGTAGATTAGGAAAATAGAACACAAGGGGAGGGGAGGTGAATAAATTGTATCTTGCATTGTGTCCTGGCGGGCACAGTGTGAAAGTTGAAAAAAAAAAATGCCTTGCATATAAACAGCAACATACTAATGACATCATAATACATGTATGCATGAGGAGACCGACAAAGGCGGTGAATTGTCCATGGACACTGCCAGAAAGTTCCATAATCCTGATAAGAGATGGCACAGTGTCTATCAGCCTGCTCAGCTCTGATACAGGTCCACAGATGTCCTCGGAGGGGAGTGGGGGGAGCAGAGCAGAGCTTCTTATTCACATAACCTCCAGGAGAAATTTGAGATAGTTGGCCTATTCAAGGCCAAGCGGGTAAGCCAGATTCAGATAACATTTGTTTTGGGACAGGCCGACACTGCTTGATTTTTTGTCTGACTTCATATTTCTGCTGATACCTCAATGACGACTCCAAGTGGCCAAATTTTGTGGTCACTCCACCGGGCCGTGCTTGTAGCCTTCTCCAAGGTGATTCCTTCACACCAGCGAGTTCTAGGAGCCACAAGTGTCGTGCGATTTTCAGATGTCGCGTCCAGCTTACGGCTTAGCTCATAAAGCATCTGAGTCTGAGGGCTCGAAGCTCGGCACATTCCTTCACACACAGGCAGTCTCACAATTGCCAGAACCGCTGGCAGAACATACTTCAGTAATTTTCTTCATCATTTTATATTTGAACAAAAAAGGTTAAATCATGTCATCTGGGCCAGTTTCTTTAAGATAGAAACGCCAGTCTGCGGCCTGCGAACTAGATCTGTCCCATAAGTAGCCTTCATTGCTGTGTTTCAAGCCAACCTCCTGTGTGTGGCCGCAGACTGATGAAGTCTTCCGGATGGAAGATAAAACATTTCTCCCTTAAAAAAATAGGTCCAGATGAAATATTTAACCTTTTTTTTGCTGTCATCTACCTGGATGATCGAGCTTACAACTCTTTTTTTTTTTTTCCATTTTATATTTGACACATCAGCACCAACATTCTTGTCTATAAAACTGTTTTAGTAAAGCTTATTGGTGTGGCTAGTTATTTTTTTTAAAATAAAATAGACAGTCTCATTATGCATTACTGGATTTAAAATCTTTTCAAATGCTGGTTCTCTGTCTAGTCAAAAAACCAAAGGAAAAGGTGTTATTTAAGCAAAGTTATAAAGTTACTTATAAATACATCCACCACACATAAGAAGACACCCATGGTAAAAGTGTAAAAGTTTCACTTTGCTTAAAGAGAAAAGGAAACAAATGGAATTATTGGTCAGCTGGCGGTAACAGTTTTACTGACCATAACAACAAGAGTGGAACAGGAAGGAGACTTTTGGCTGAGCTCATTATAAACAACAACAACAGTCTGAACTCTCCTGACATCGTGTCCCTGCACCCTCCTGGCAGTTTTGCCTTTATTCCATTACTTTCACAACAGTTTGGTGTTTAGTGGCTCGGCCATCTAAATCTCTCTACACTCATTCATTATAGCAGTTGCCAGCAGGTCTTGCTATGCAGTTCGGCAAACATATTTGAAGCTTTTATTAACCAATGCCTTTATTTGGACTGTTAGCTATTGCTGTGGAAATGAAAATATGAGAGTGCTGTGTAGTTTCTGTATGAGTCACTTTGTGTGTGTGTGTCTCTTCACGTTTTTTGTGGCAGAGTTTGTGTATCTGTTTGGGTTTGATGCTGTTTTTCTGTCTGTGCTTTTGAGTCTTTATGGTCAAATGGTAGCAGCCATGCCCTCCGGTGTTGTAAATTATAGTCTTTGAATTGAACTTCTAAAGGCGAGGATAAAATAACCGAGTTCAGACAGGAAATGGAGCCCCTTTATCTTAATTAGAAATAAAGCAATTAGATTGCACAAACCCTGTTGGTTTTGCACAAAGGCTTTGCATGCTTCTCACCTCCCACTGTGGCTAGGACAGAAAATCAAATTCTAAAGGTATCTAAGAACACTAATACGGGGTATTAAATGTCTGTGCCAGATTAAAAACAAAACGCTTCATTCATTTTCATAATACCTTTTGATTAAGTCCTGGTTTGAATGTTCAAGTTTTCTTCCAAGTTGCCTTTTGCAGATTGATAAATTCTTATAAGGCATTTCAGGAATATGTTTCACTTTTGTTTGCAGGAGGCAACAAACTAAGGAACCAGCAGTTTCGACTGAACTGGGCTTGGATTTCTTTGGAGAAGGAACACTATGTGGTGGACGAGGAGGGCAAGTTCCTGGAGGTTGTACTGAAACGCCGTGGTTACCTGGGGGAGACTTCTTTTGTTGGTAAGCAGACTTTTCCTCAACCTGCTGGTAAGAAAATAAAACCTTTACTGGTTAAATTTAACAACTTTAAGAATTTAAAAGTGCTACTTTTACACATTACATTTTATTTGACTAAAAATTTTTGGACTTTTCAGTTACAAAGCTAAATATTTCTAAAATCTGAACAAAGAAACTAACAAAGCCAATATTGTTTTGGGAAGTCATTATATTAATAGACAAGCAGGTCCTTTGATATGTTATGGAACAAAAGTAAGGCTTGCCCCAACTTTCAGTAGGGTCATCCAGGTCCTGACCTTTGACCTCCTTTCTCTGGCTAGTGTTTGGGTTCCAATCACCCAGTTGCAAAGGACAATCCCTCAGTGATTGTGCAGGCGCATATGTAAAAATGCTGAAGTTGAGATGCATTTTTAATGTTATAGAAGAACATTTACAGACCAGAACTTTCCATCCATTCATTCATCCATCCATCCATCCATCCATCTATTATCTTTTACCCGCTTCTTCCTTTTCGGGTCGCAGGGGTGTCGTGTCACTGGTGTCCATATCCAGCCGTCACTGTGCGAGAGGCGGGGGACACCCTGGACAGGTCTCCAGTCCATCACAGGGACACATAGAGACAAATAAGACAAAACAAGACTGGAGTACCCGAAGAAAACCCACGCATGCATGGAGAGAGCTAGCCTGGTTAAAACCAGACCCTTGTCCTTCACTTCGCTTCGTACTAGGGTCTGGACTTTCTCCATAGAGAACCGATTCTTGCTGGAGGCGTGGCCTCTGCTGAGGTTACCCAATCGTTAACGTTTGGCCGTGACGTATGTTGCAGCTCCGCGCAACATACGTCACGTTAGCCTGTCCAGTCCAGTTAGCCTGGCGAGGTCCAGGCTAACTATTCAGATAAATAGCTCAGAAACCACTCGGTGGATATTTTTTCTGCTACCAGTGTGTAATTATATGGCTCTAATTTACTGACTGTTGGCCTGGATGAAACATTTGAGATAAAATTTGATTTTTTATCATTTATTTTCGTAGCGCACCCGAGGCTGTTTGGAAAATGTCAAACCGAAACTATTTAAATCCAGCAGATTTGACCATTTCGTGAATTGATTTAGGAACTGTTAAGCTCAGGAACCCTTCTGATATAACGTCAGCTAAGAAATATATTTTTTCTCAGCAAAGAAATAATAGTTTTTTACCTTGTTTTCTTGAAAATTCCTTCGTGCCGGCAGCCATTTTAAGCAGGGCAAACTGACGACGTCAGTCGACGTCGTTTAAAACTCCGCCTTTTGTTCTCTGATTGGTCCGGTCAAAAATCTACCGGAGAAATCCTTGTCTATGGGAGAAGTCCCAGACCCTAGTCCGAAGCGAAGTGAAGCGAAGTGAAGGACAAGGGTCTGGTTTTAACCAGGCTAGGAGAGAGCATACAAATCATAAATATACTTTCGTTGTCTACTTAAACAAAATAAGCCACTCTGAGGACACGAGAATATTTTTTTAACTGGTCTTTTACTTACAAGAGCAGAGTTCACAACAGGCAAAGTTACATGCTTGGTTCCCGGTCATGAATATCTGCAACCGGACAGTGAAGCAGGAAGTGTTTTTATAAAGTCACTGGTGACCTCGGTCTGCCAGCTGTACATGCAAGATCAAATCAGCTCCTCTCTGAGCAGACAAAAGAGCTCTCTGACCTCACACACTTCACACACATGGTTCAACATTAATTTAACATTAGTTAGTGATAAACATCCATCATCCTTTACCTGAATCCCCTTGACAACAAACTCCACCCAGAAAGAAGAAGAAAAAACATTTCACTGAGAGCAACAGCTCTATCAACTGAGCCACGGTGCCGCCCCAGGCCAGAACTATTTTTTTTAAAAAAAATTTAATGCTTCTAAGTTTAAAAAATGCTGTCAAATGTTACATATATCCTTTTTTACACTGCAATTTATGGTTTGCTGGTAAAGGCAAAATTGCATGATTCCTGTAGATTTGTGTTTTTCTTTTCATTCCCTTGAATGGCAGGAACAGTGTGGCATCTTTAATCAAGCATCTCTCTGGGCTTCGACTGTTAGTAACTAGTCGGTGACCTGCAGTCATGAGGGAGACTTTAAAATGTCTCAAAGCGTATTTCTTTGCATGAGGTTTGTCGTTTAAGTTTTAAGGGTTCGAAAAATTTTGTGCAACAAATTATCTCTTTAAAACCAGTCACAAAGTATGTTGCAGACTACTCAAACCCATTTGCAGTTATTTTCTATTTAGTTTCCTTAAATTCTGTACACCTGTATGGGAGCAGGCAAGTTATAAAATAAAATAACAAAAAACATGAATTTTGCCTGTCTCCTTTTTAAAAGTACACGCCTACAAATTAAATTGTAAACACGGTGCAATATGAAATAATGTGCAGGGCCTGGAAAACTGTTTGGCAAGTTGGAAAATAAACACTACATGTATTTTCAGAAACCGGCTGCTCATAACGTGACCACACAGCTTGCTGTTCACTTGGTCACAGTTCCACCATCTTGCCTCCAACAGTCACAGTCAAGTGAGATGCTGTCTTTAGGATGACGTGGACGTTTTGTCGTTTACAGCCACACACTATGTCCACATTACATGTACTCAGTCAAAAACTACACATCTTAAGGCAAATTTCACCAATACCTCGTTGAATTTTTCATAATAAATTACAACATTTGGTGTATCTTAAAACGAGGAATTACAAATAAAGTGAACATTTTGTTGTTTGTGTATTGATGCACCAAAAGTATACTTTACTTTGAAAACTAACTAGACTTTACAATGATCTCTGCAGGATAACGTGCGACAACAAAGGCAATACCATTTTTTTTTTTATCAGAGCATCGAAATATTTGAATAATTATTAATTTATCAGTTAAAAAGTGTTACATTAAGCTGTGAATGCACCAATTTTATTTCCTGGTTTTCATTTTTGGTGTGTTCTTAAAGAAATTCAAAGCAGCAGGTTACAGGCAGCTTCCATTTACTGTTTCGTTAAATCCTTCATCGTACAAAGACGTCTACCAACAGTAATTAAGTTTTTGTTTCTGAAATTACAAGTGTCAAAACTTTCTGTCAAAGGATTTCTCATTACTTTATGTGGCTACATGTTCACAGCCCCAAGCAGTGACTTTTTGATCATCTGCCACTTGGTTACATTCTGTTAGTTCTAATAAATCTTGTGAAAAAAAATATACAGACAGAACAAACATAAAGATTGTGCCGAGACATTATATGTACCGGTACCTGTCATTTTAGACTTCGGCACAAGTCTATTAAATTCTTTAGAAAACCACATAAAATCACTTTGTTTTTAATTTAAAAAAGAACCCTTAGCAAAAAAACAATTTTGACTCAAAAACTTTTTTTTTTTACTAGCGATCATTGATTCTTGTACTTCAAAACACGTCTTCAATAGTCCCCCTAATGAGAACACAACTTGCAACAAATTTTCTGTCTCAGTGAAGTTGTATCTGTCTGCGAAATGTCAAAGAGCAGTCATGATTTTCTCCCTCTGACGTTCACTCTCTCATTCGTTGAGGTCTGGAGATGAAAATCAGAAATCCAATTTGATTAACTGACATAAACTTTCCAGCAGAGCAAGATGGCAATAGGTGATGAAGAGAAACGTGATACCATATCAGTACATTTTCATGGGGGCTGGGGATATCTCTTCTTGTCCAACCATGCCAGGGTGAAGCCTCATCAGAGGATTCCTCCCCTCTGTGGGCAGCTTTTGCCTCACTTGTGAAGCCGTACAGTGAGCGTGGCTCAGGTTTGGAGGTTACAGTGAGTCCACCTGCTTTAAACCCTCAGAGTGGCTGCTGTGACGTTCAATTCAGGAAAATTATCCTTCCTTGGTTCATCACTGCTCTTTGAAGACTGCTGGTCTTTCAAGCCCCATTGAGTGCTACTGTTCTTATCTTAGCACAAATTTGCACAGACATTTTCCCCTATCTGCACTTGCATATCAAAGTCCAGTTTCATTTTGATCAAAGAGATGAGTCAAAATATTTAAAAGTGATCCACTCTGTGTACCTCAGTCTGCACACTATTGACGTGCATAGTCATTCTGTGATATTTCAGTTTTTTTTCTTCTGCATGTTTTCATTTCTTCAGTTTCGACCCCCTAGCTGCTTTATCTTGAGTTTTTGTTCTGTATGGCAATGTGTCAGGATTGCTTTGTGGTGTGCAGCCACGTTAATTCTTCTCACTGCCAAAACCCTGATGCATTTTGTGAGGCCAGTTAACAAAGACAATGGAGCGGCTGTGTGACATTTCACTGGCTTCAGCACTCCTGCTCAATATGAATACTGTCAGAGTCACAGCAATGGTGACCGTGAGCGTCATCAAACAGCTCACATGCTGAAGGTCAGAAAGTGTATGTCTGACTCAGACTTTTCCACCAAGATTTTTTATTTATTTATTTTTTTTACTCTGGGAATGGAAACTGCAGCTAAATAATGGGCAGACATCGTTGAGTTCAGAACAGTTCTGATTTTACTCGGACTTGGATTGCATCTTTTTAACAGTAACTGTTACTTCACATAAATACATTTGTATCAAGGCTCATGATGAAAAGATGGACTGATATAGACATTAAAGTTTTCTAGTTTTGTGTATTTCACAAGTTAATCATTTTCTCCCACATCCTTCTTTAAGGCATTGGCACGAAAGATGATTCTGCAAAAAAGGACAAGGACTTCCGTGGGAAGTCTCAGAAACAGGTGCAGTTCAACCCAGGCCAGACCACAGCCACCTGGAAGGTCAGAATCCTACCAGACAATGAGTACGAAGTGTCCGAGCTGTTCCAGATTGTCCTGTCTGAACCAGTGATGGCTGCTCTTGAATTTCCAGAGGTCTCTTTTGTGGAGATCCTGGACCCTGGTGATGGTCAGTGATTTTCTTTCTTAAGACTAAAACTCCTATATTTTGCTTAATTTTAATAAGGTTGAAGAGGTTTTTAGTAAAAAATTAAATGTGTTGTACATTTTTACATCCTACACTTAGCGCTTGCATTATTCTAAAGTGAATTAAAGACAAAAATTCTGGATTTTCTGTTTGTAAGTGTCTAATTTTCGATGTCTAATATGATTCACCAAGTCACCATTTTGCATTCTAGGGATAAGTGAAAGTGAATGTCCAGAGGACCAGACTTAGCTTTTTTAGATTTTTCTACCTGGATTATTGAGCATGCATCAGGGGACCATTTTGCATTGTTTGTTCATTTAAATTTTGGAAAGATTATTATTTAAAAAATGGATGACGTGTTTTTAAAAAGTGGAACTGTCACACAGCCATTTAATGTCACATTTTTGTCATCTGTGTATGTTTCCCATACAAGACGAAATTCGTCTCTGCATTTAACCCAACCACCACCAGGTGGTGCAGTGGGCAGCCATAGAAAGCGCCCTGGGAGCTGGGGAAATAGGTGTGCACTCATAGACACCCCAAGGTGTGTAGTGGCCGGGGTTCGAACCTGGGTCCTTCGGGTCCCAAGTCGGGAGCCCTGCCTCTACACCATCTTGGCCCCTTACAGTACAGAAACAGTAACCAGTTTAAAAGTAAAACATTAAAAACAATAAAAGTGCCATGCTTTTATACCAAAAAAAAACATTTTTTTTAACTGTAGCATCATCAGTTTGTTTTTCCAAGGATAAAATAACAGTTAATACATTCTTTAACGCTTATCAAAGTTATTTTTATGTCTGGATCTGAGTAGATCTTTCATCTACCTAAGGGCATCAGAGTATCATAAATGCAGTGTTTCTCTGTAAGATAAAAGAACGCTCAATAAAAGCAAAACAAACAATACTGAGAACCCAATCTGATTAACAGGTTAGTACATAAACAATCAAACAAAATAAAAAAATTTAAGTGTCAATCATGACAGTATTGTCTTTTCAGTTGTTTTGAGCAGAGGTATAAAAAGATGTGCTTGTGAAATTGTTCAAACAGAGGAGAAAAATGAGACAAAGCCAAGTAGAGCTATGATAGAGGACATCAAAGTTGGATCTCAAAGGGTTTTACTATGTAGGAAAGAGGAAATTTTTGTAAATATTATGTTAATGAGCAAATTTAACTGAAACTTGCTTTTGAAAATGTTGATTCCTAAAGGACAATAAAAATCTTGCCAGCTGTCTTATGTTAAGATCTCAAATTTTATTTTTTCCTCATGCTTTAATCAAGAATTGTCTTCCTACAGACAAGCCCATTATAATATAATTACACTGCTTTTAGTTTATTTTTTTAATACAGTATACTGTAGCCTCTCAAGGTCAAATAAACTCTGAAGGCTTATAAAAAATGGATGTTGTTCTGTTTGCTGAGAACAGAAAAATAAAATAGCCCATGGAACTATTCAGACAGGGAACAAATGAATGTTAAAAATAAGATATATGGAGTTGCTTTAATGTCCTCTGCATTATAAAGGCACATTATGCTAACTCGCCAACACTTTGTTAATGTGGCCATCCATGATGCTCACTGAACAGAATACAAAACGGAAAAATGAGCTCTGTGGATTTCATGGATGAAATGTTCCAAACTCATTACCTTTTGAATGTCATGCAAAGCTAGAGAAGGAGAAAAAGAGATGAAGCGCCACCAGTGAAACATCTGAGGAACAGACGAAGGGACTCGATTCCCAGCCTAAAAAAAAGCCCCAGAATTAAAACACCTTGTTGTTCAAGCAAATTAATGCAGGTGACTAGAAAAACTAACTTAGTGATGTATAAACACACACACACACACACACACATATATATATA
>JBBPBX010058744.1:0-21999 GCA_038048925.1 Garcialebias charrua | reverse complement strand
GTAAGTCGGGGACTACCTGTATGTATACTGTATATATATACTGTATATATCAATCAATCAATCAATCCATTTTATTTATAAAGCACCCTTCATACTAAAAGCAGCTCAAAGTGCTGTACAGAATTATAAAACAATAAACTCACAAAATTAAAGCAAACGACACACACAAAATAAATAAAATCAATCAATCAAATTAAATACAGTAGTATGGAAAATGTATAGAGTGAACAGAGATGAACCAGTTCAGGAAATGCAGTTAAAAAGATGGGTCTTGAGCCTGCTCTTAAAAACAACAACATTCTCTGCAGCCCTCAGGTTCTCCGGCAGACTATTCCACAGACGGGGGCCATAGTACTGGAAAGAAGCCTCACCGTAAGTGTGAGTTCTGACTTTTGGAACTGTTAGTAGTCCAGTACCAGAGGACCTTAATGTTCGCGGGGGTTCATAGGGCAATAGCAGCTCTGCAAGATAAGATGGTGCGAGACCATTGAGACATTTAAAAACCACTAAAAGAATCTTAAAATCAATCCTGAGGCGCACAGGGAGCCAATGCAATGATTTTAAAACAGGTGTAATATGAGCCTGCCTTCTGGTCTTGGTTAGCACACGAGCAGCAGAGTTTTGTAACAGCTGAAGGCTGGACAAATTTTTCTTAGGGAGACCAGAAAGCAGTGAATTACAGTAGTCTAAACGACTAGAAATAAAAGCATGCATCAAAGTCTCAGTATTGGTCAGAGAAAGAAGAGGGCGGACTCTGGCTATATTTTTTAGATGATAAAATCCTGTTTTGACTATTTGTTTAATATGAGGAATAAAAGTAAGCTCAGAGTCAAAAATAACTCCCAGGCTTCTTACTTTTTTAGAAGGTTGTAAAGACAGAGATTGTAATCTCTGAATTGTATTTTCTTTTTGAACCTCAGGTCCAATGATTAAAACTTCTGTTTTGTCCTGGTTTAGCTGGAGAAAGTTCTGTGCCATCCAGGACTTTATGTCTGTAATGCAATTAAAAAGTGCAGTGATTGGCCGGGGGTCATCATGAGATAATGAGATGTATAGCTGTGTGTCATCAGCATAACTATGGAAACTTATCCCATGGCTCCTGATGACTCCACCAAGCGGCAGCATGTACAAATTAAAAAGTAGGGGGCCTAAAATAGAGCCTTGGGGTACACCATAGTTAGCTTCATGGATCTGTGAGGAGCATGTATCCATACTTACCATAAATGTTCTATCTGTGAGATAGGAGCTGAACCACAGAAGAACAGTACCAGAAAGACCGACCAGGTGTTGTAATCTATTTAAAAGAATTTGATGATCTACTGTATCAAAGGCTGCGCTCAGATCCAATAGAACAAGGACTGAGAGCTTGTGTGAATCCAGATTACACCTTAAATCATTCACAATTTTTAATAGGGCTGTTTCTGTACTGTGTTTCGTCCTAAAACCAGATTGATACTTTTCTAAAATACCGGCATCATTTAAAAAAATATTTAATTTAATAAAAACAATCTTTTCTAAGATTTTACTTAAAAATGGTAAGTTGGATACAGGTCTATAATTATTAAAAACACTAGGATCTAGATTACTCTTCTTCAGAAGGGGCTTCACCACAGCCTTTTTAAAGGCAATGGGGAAGACACCCATCTGAAGAGAACAATTTACAATGTTTAAAATTTCATTCTCAAAGAATTTATAACATGAATGAAAAAGTGATGAGGGAATTGGGTCCAAGAGGCAGGTGGTTGGTTTGACTTGTGAGAAAACTCTGCCAAGCATCTCTGCATCAACCACATCAAACTTGTCCAGTACTTTCTCAGGTAAAACCAAACATTCAGTAGATTTAATACCAGTATTTTGTTCAGATAAAATGTTAGCTCTAATTGACTCGATCTTACCTCTGAAGTGATTTGCAAACTGCTCACAGAGAGAGTTAGTTGGAGTATTTGGAGAGGCAGTAAAGTCAGGGTTAATCAGATTGTCAATGGTGGAAAACAAAACTTTGGGATTATTTTTGTGATTGTTAATTATTTTGGCAAAATATGCATTTCTTGAATTTCTGACAGCAGAGTTGTAGATATTAAGCTGTTCGCGCATTATTTGGTAGTCGACTGTCAATTTGTTTTTCCTCCATTTCCTCTCTGCTTTCCTGCAATTTCTTTTGAGCTTCTTTATGTCTTCAGTTTTCCATGGGCATACTCGTTTATTAAAAACTTGTTTTGAAAATAGTGGAGCTATATGATCAAGGTTTGTTTTCAGTTTGTTAAAAAATTGACTGACCATTGAATCGCAGGAAGCAGTTAAAACAACAGGGGAATTTTGGTTAAAATCTCTAATAAAATGATCAATCACCTCAGGGGTAAGATGGCGCCTCCTGAGGTGCGGCAATCAAGATGGTCGCATAGTTGAGAGTGGCCGACGGCAGTTGAGCTAAAAACTTTTAAATTCAAGATAAAATCGGCACATTCCACAAACCATACTGGAATGAAAAGGGGCACAACAACTAGGAGTCGAACAAAAAAAGAAAAGCAACAAGAAGAGAAGAAAATGGAAGAGAAGCAACCTCAAGAGGAAAATGTTTGCGTGATGCTGCAAGCAATTAAGACTGAACTACGCGAATTCCGAAAAGAAAACAAACAGGAATTCCAAAGATTAAAAGAAGAAATTAAAGAAGACATGAAAACAGAGCTGAAAGAACTAAAAAGTGAAATGTACCAGAGCATTTCTGCTAACACCGAGAAAATCAACAAACTGGAAAACAGGCTGATTGGAGCTGAAGCCAGAGCAGCTGAGTCGGAGACACTGACTACAGCCATGAAGGACGCACTGGTTAAAGTAATGAAAAGCCACAAGGAGACACAAAGTAAATTAACGGATCTAGAAGGGAGATCTAGAAGGAATAATATCCGTTTGTATGGAATCCCTGAAGGAAAAGAGGAAGACTCCATGCCCCGGTATGTGGACAAGTTGCTAAAAGCCACACTTATGCTCCCTGAAGACATGGACCTGCATATACAGCGAGCGCACAGAGCATTGACGCAAAAGCCGGGTCAAAGTGCTCCACCGAGGTCAATAATAATAAATTTTCAGGACTACATCACTAAAGAGAGCATATTGAAAAAGGCTTGGGCTGATAAAATCATGTATGAAGGACAGCGACTCTCGTTTGATCATGATTACGCAACAGAAGTGGCTCAAAAGCGCAGAGAGTATACTCACATAAAAAAAGCTTTAAAGGAGAAAGGTGTACGGTTCCAGACACCGTTGGATAAAATACGCATCCACTGGAGCACAGGCGTGCGAACGTATGGCAGCGCACATGAAGCGGCGTTGGAGATGGGGAACAGAGGATACACGGTGCCGCTACCCGCCGGCTCCAGCTCAGCGGAGATGGACAAGGAAGCGGAGCGCATTTCGCGAATGACAACATGGCAACCCGCCGGACAGTAAACAAGACACATATGGATGACTCGAGTCAATATTAAGCTGGGTATGTAAAAACTCAAAAGGATAAGGAGCAGAGGATACAATATGCAGCTACCCGGCTCCAGTTCAGCGGAGATGGACAAGGAAGTGGAGCGCATTTCGCGAATGACAACATGGCAACCTGCCGGACAGTAAACAAGACACATATGGATGACCCGAGTCAATATTAAGCAGGGTATGTAAAAACTCAAAGGATAAATTGTTGATTTTCAGTAACATATAAAAGTGGAGTGTTGATGAATAATTAAAATTTAGATATACAGTAACAGGAAAAACTTATTTTGAATGGTAAATAATGCCGTCGGATGACGTTGGACTTTTGGATGGGTGAAACGGTGTGTCTCACCTCCAGAGAGGGGCCCTCTTTGCAGAGATTAACCCCTCAGCCTACCAACGGGGACTTTGGGGGGGTAAGAATTACCCCAGAATGTAAGTTTGTTTTATGTTTTTATGTTATGTTTCATTGTGGTGTGGATATATTTGAGTTTAGAAGGCCTGTTCAGGCCTCTTTGTTCAGTCTGGAGAGTTCAAATATACATTTCAGCTTATATGACTTGGAATAATATTAAGGTGGTGTCACTAAATGTAAATGGGTTAAACAGTCCAATTAAAAGAAGTAAGGTTTTGTCCAAGCTTAGAAAAGAAAAAGCTCAGGTGGCCTTCTTGCAGGAGACTCACCTGCCTTCACAGGAGCATGAAAAATTAAAAAGATTGGGCTATAGGAACACTTTCTATAGTTCATACAGACCAAGTAAAAAAAGGGGAGTTGCTATTCTGATTTCAAATGTGGTACACTTTGAATGTTATAAAGAGATGATAGATAAAGAGGGAAGATATGTGTTACTTAAAGGAAGGTTGGAAAATAAACTAGTCACCCTCGTCAATGTTTATGCTCCACCGGAATGTCAGAAAGAATTCTTTAAAGATGTCTTTAATTTAGTAGCCCAGGAAACTGTAGGACTTTTGATCTGTGTCGGTGATTTCAACGTGGTTTTGAATAGGAGCATGGACACAACTAGTGTCAAAAACTGTAAGAGCTGTAAGACAAAACTATTGAATGCAATGATACAAGAAGTGGGGCTGGTGGATGTGTGGAGGACACTTCACCCTCAAGTGAAGGACTACACACACTACTCAGTTCCACATAAAGTGTATTCAAGAATTGACTACTTTCTGATCAATACAGAAGAAATTCATAATGTAACAGAATGCAAGATTGAGGTAGCAGATGTTTCAGACCATAACATGATTAGTCTAAAAATTAACCTTGATAACAGGAAAATAAATACGGTATGGAGACTTAACTTGAGTATCTTAAACAAGGAAGATAATATAAAACAAATTAAGGAAGAAATCAAACTATTCATTGAAGAAAATGATACAGGAGATGTGAATCCAGCCATGCTTTGGGATGCACTGAAAGCAGTTTTGAGGGGAAAGTTGATTGCCCTTACAGCGGCGCAAAAACGTATAAGAATGATTACATATAAAAATAAAACAGAAAAACTTAAATCCCTTGAGGAAGAACACAAACAAACAGGAAGTCATTCAATCCTAAAACAAATAGAAGTAATCAGAAAAGAAATTAATGAGATCCTTGGGGAAGAAATTGAGAAGAAAGCTAGATTTGCTAAACAAAGCTATTATGAACTGGGACCAAAAGCAACTAAGCTGTTGGCAAGGAGGCTGCGTAAACAACAAGAATCCATGATAGTAAGTAAAATTAGAGATGGGGATAGTAACCACTTGTATTATAAACCAAATGAAATAGAGAATGAGTTTGAAAAATATTACACAAAACTATACTCTCAACATCCAGCAGCAGATAAGGACGAAATCAGACAATTCCTCGATACACTTGACCTACCTAATATTGGGGAAGCTCAGAATAAACTTATTATGTCAAAAATCACAGATAAAGAGATTGAAGCTGCGATAGGTAAACAAAAAACAAACAAATCACCTGGCAGTGATGGGTTTCCATCTGAATTCTATAAAGTTTTTAAGGAGGAACTCAAACCTTTGCTTAATGCATGTTTTAACTGGACTCTTAAGGATGTAATGGCTCCTCCATCATGGAGGGAGTCAATTATTACAATTCTACCCAAACAGGGCGGAGATAAGGAACAATGCAAGAACTATAGGCCCATATCATTAATGAATGTGGATTATAAGATATATACTTCAATAATCAGTAAGAGGCTTGAGACCTTTCTACCAGACTTGATAGATGTAGATCAAACCGGTTTCATTAAAGGACGCCAAACCCAAGATAATATAAGGAGAACACTTCACATTATTGACCATGTCCAAAACAATAAAATTAAGTCAATTTTAATTAGTTTGGACCAAGAAAAAGCATTTGACAGTGTAAGCTGGACGTTTTTGTATGAAGTGTTGAAACGTTTTGGATTTAAGGATGACTCGGTTCAGTGCATAAAAACACTATATAATAAACCTACAGCCAGAATCAAGGTAAATGGCAGCTTATCAAACAGGATACAGCTTGAAAAGGGAACTAAGCAGGGGTGTGTGTTATCTCCCTTGCTTTTCGCCTTGTATGCTGAGCCTCTTGCACAAGCAGTAAGACAAAGTGCAAACATACAGGGTGTTACAATAGCAGGAGAAGAGCATCGCATAGGACTTTTTGCTGACGATGTTATGATCTTCCTCCAGAATCCAGAACTCTGCTTTGCAAATTTAATGGATTTATTTCAAACATATGAGCATTATTCCGGCTATAGAATAAATATATCTAAGACACAAATATTATCATTCAACTATTTGCCCTCTCAGAAAATCAGAACAAAATATAAATTGAAGTGGAATGCTGAATCTCTTAAATACTTAGGTGTAATCTTGACCAAGACATTCCCTACAACATTTGATGCAAATTATAACAAAATTGAAGGTGATATTAAAAAAGACTTGGATAGGTGGTATACCTTGCCAACAGATTTTAGTTCTCGAATACAAATGATTAAAATGAATATTCTTCCCAGACTGATGTATTTGTTTCAGTCACTTCCAATTCCTGTCCCACAAAGCAGATTCAAAGTGTGGGATAAAATGATTTCAAGATTCATATGGAGTGGAAAAAAACCACGAATAAAATACACAACTTTGCAGCTCCCAAGGAACAAAGGAGGAATGGCCCTGCCCAACTTGAAAAATTACTTTATTGCAGCTCAACTAAGACCGCTTGCTTGTTGGTGTAGACCTGAATATGAATCTAGATGGAAAGAAATCGAAAGAGAAATACAAGGGTATAAAATTCAAATTCTTATATCTGATAAACTGCTGGCAGCATCTCTCATGGATAAAATGAATACAATTCTAAAATTCACTTTAGAAACATGGTACTCTGTTATAGAAAAATATAAATTAAAAGACAAGTCTCTGCTGTTGAAATGGTTCAGGTATGATACCAAGTTCAAACCAGGACAAATGGATCAAGTATTCAAACAGTGGGAAATAAAAGGAATCACTACAATTTTTACTCTTTTGAAAAATGGACAATTAATGAGTTTTCAAGAATTAAAATTAAAATATGATTTAGAAGATAGAGACTTTTTTAGGTATTTACAAATAAGAGACTACTACACAAAGCAAATTAAACAAAAATTAATCAACACAAATGATGGTGTCATTGGAGTAGTGATAGACTCGTATTTACAAAAAAAAGTCAAACCCATCTCAGCTTTTTATAATTCTTTGGGGGAATGTAGAGAGGAAACAACACTGTATCTGAAAAAGAAATGGGAAACAGAACTGAAGATTATTATACAAGATGAAGAATGGTTCCAAATGTGTAAAATTCAGCAAAGTACAACAAATTCACTCTCATGGAGGGAGTTTTGTTGGAAAAATCTAACAAGGTTTTTTATAACACCTAAAATTAAAAGCAAACAGACTTCTACATTACAAGAATGTTGGAGACTATGTGGAGAAATAGAAGCCAATCACTCACATATTTTTTGGAGTTGTACAAAAATAACTGGATACTGGAAACAAGTAAGGTCAACATTGTCTAAAATTTTGGGTTATGCAATTCCAAATACATGTCTAGTAATGTACTTGGGGAATATAATGGATGTAGTGAGGAAGGAAGATATGTTTTTGACAAAGGTAATCCTGGCTGCTAGTAAAAAGGCAATAACAAAAAGATGGTTGAAGCCAGATCCACCTAACCAAGAAGAGTGGATGAGGATTGTGGAGGAAATTTCAATAATGGAAAAAATCACAAATAATCTTAGACTGAACGGTCTTAAATATGATAAACAATGGGAGAAATGGACCCAATTTCGATGTGGCACACACAACAATGTAAATACAGATGTTTGATGAATGAATACTTGTAAAATGATGTTAGGAAAAAAAATCCGGATTGTTGTTGTTTTCTGTTTTTGTTTTGTTTTGGTTCTGGTTCTGATTTATTTTATTTTGTGAGTTTTTGTTTTTCACAGAGGTTTGAGTTGTACATGTATTTAGTTGATTTTGCAAAAAAATAATAAAAATTAAAGTATTAAAAAAAAAAAAAAGAAAGAAATTTTTCTATTTCTGCCGGATGCCGGAGCTGTGCCGGAGTCAACTTTTGAAGATTACGTCGCACCAACAGGAAAAGGAACGAGCACAACTTCCGTATTTACAAAATAAAATCACCACGGGCGGACTAATCCTAGCTCTATACGGATTTATTTGTACAAAAATGCTGTCAAACTATCATTTATGACTATTCTATGACTAAACTATTATATTTATGACTATGACTACACCTAATAACGCAATACAAGAAATAAATAAATAAAAAAGTATTTTATTCTGAAATGTAAACATCACTTCCTGTTGCTCAAACCATGTCCTGTCGCTTATTTACGAGAGAAGATCAAGGCAGCCTTTACTGTTGTTCTCCTTCTTCCACCGAATGAATTGTTTTGTTCTGACTTCATTATTTATCACTTGATTTATCGCGCAATCTCACAATTCCCGCGCATGCGTCTTGGAGTGGCGCATCCAGGCGGACCTGAGCTGAGCGGAGGCAGTGGACTTTGGACTCGCTCAGCTGCGACCTGCGGAGCGGAGCGGACACGGACCGCGTGTAGTGTATTTTTGGGGTAATTCACAGGCGAGGCTCCTCTGACCCATCAGGTGTGAAAATCGTCTGGGAATCAGTCCTAAAGCTGCATTATACTTTTTTGAAAGTTGGAATCTGAGATGTCCTCCTCTGTTAAGAGAAGGTTTCTCTTTCTTAATACAGTATAAACAGCTTCCTTAACGCCCCTCTCAAACCATCTGTGCTCTCGGTCCAAAATTTGCACATTCTGGTCAAATGAGTGTTTCTGTCCGTGAGGTGGAGGTGAACAGCTGAGTTTTGTCCAGAGCAGGTGGCTCTCCTGTGTTGGGACATTCGTCTGGGAAGAGGCTGTTCAGTTTCCCCAATGTAGAGGTCTGGACAGTCCTCGCTGCACTGGACCACATAAAAGTCAAAGTCAACTTTATTGTCAGAACTGCAATATGTACAGGACATACACAGGATTGAAATTGCGTTTCTCTCAGTCCCTCGGTGCAACAGTAACCATCTAAACACTAAACACTAAAACATTTAATAAACATAAGCATAAAATAGTAAAAGTGTAACACTGTCCTGAGTTTTTTCATAGTAGTATAAAAGTATGAAAATTTACACCAACACTGAAACACCAAACACCCCTAAAACACCAAACACCCAATGAACATAAGCATAAAATGAAATAATAAAAGTGTAATACTGTCCTGAGTTTTTTCATAGTAGTATAAAAAGTATATCTATAAAATAAACTGAAGGTTCTAGCATTGACATTTGCAAAGAGTGGCACAGCAGCATATGAGTTAATGTACACAGTATATGTATGAGGTAGTTGATGTTGGTATAGAGGCAAAGTGGCATATGCAGTAAGGCACATAAGGCACATTTGGCATCCTTAGATAAGGCTAGTCAGAGAATACTGTATATGTATCAGCAGTAGTGTAGATATAAAAGTAGTGTAAATGTAAACAGTAGTAATAAATGTAAAACAGTAGTAATAAATGTAAACCGTATTAATAAATGTAAACAGTGAATGTAAACAGTATGACTATAGGCAGTAATGTAATACAAACATTAGTGCAAATATGAGAAGTAGTGCAAACTGAATGAGCACATGACCGAGAGTTTAGTGAATAACCCGTTTGATGACACAGGGTCCAGTGTTAAAAACTTTGTGTTGAGTGGTAATGTGTGAGAAAGTTTTTTGTGTTAAGGCAGTTCAAATGGGAGGGGAGGCAGAGCAGGCAGAGTGTTTAGCATTCTGACTGCCTGATGAACAGAGCTGTCTCTCAGTCTGCTGGTACGAGCCTGGAGACTCCTCAGTCTCCTCCCTGATGGCAGCAGTCTAAAGCGGCTGTGTAGTGGGTGTGTGGGATCACCTGCCATGCAGAGGGCTTTCCGAGTGAGGCGTTTGCTGTGTAAGTCCTGCAGTGAGGGCAAGGAGGTGCCGACGATCTTCTCAGCTGCTCTCACGATGCGCTGGAGGCTCTTGCGGCATGATGCAGTACATGCACCAAACCACACCGTGATGCAGCTGGTCAGGACACTTTCTATGGCACCCCTGTAGAAGGTGCACATGATGGGGGTTGAAGCTCCAGCCCTTTTCAGCTTGCGGAGAAAGTAGAGGCGCTGGTGAGCCTTCTTGGCCAGTGCTGCAGTGTTCCTGCTCCAGGACAGGTCCTTCGAGACGTGCACTCCCAGGAACTTGGTGCTGTCCACTCTCTCCACTGCGGTGCTGTTGATGGTCAGAGGGGCATGTTGTGCATCCCTCTTCCTGAAGTCCACAACAATCTCCTTTGTCTTCTCCACGTTGAGAGTGAGATTGTTGTGTCCGCACCACAAGGCCAAGCGGCTCACCTCGTTCCTGTAGTCCGTCTCATCGTTGTTGCTGATGAGACCTACCACTGTTGTGTCGTCCGCAAACTTGATGAAGTGGTTGGAGCTGTACGATGGTGTGCAGTCGTGTGTTAGCAGGGTGAATAGAAGGGGGCTCAGCACACATCCTTGTGGGGCCCCTGTGTTCAATGTGATGGTGCTAGATGTGTTACTCCCGATCCGTACTGTCTGTGGTCTCCCGGTCAGGAAGTCTAGCAGCCAGTTACACATTGAGGTGTTCAGCCCCAGACTGTCCAGTTTATGGATGAGCTGTTGGGGGATGATGGTGTTGAATGCCGAGCTGAAGTCGATGAACAGCATTCTAACATAAGAGTCCTTCGTGTCCAGATGTGTGAGAGCTGTGTGGAGGGCAGAGGAGATGGCATCGTCGGTTGAGCGATTAGGTCGGTATGCAAATTGGAAGGGATCCAGGGAGGCAGGGAGGACAGATGTGATGCTTTTCATGACTAGCCGTTCAAAGCACTTCATCAGGATGGGGGTGAGTGCTACTGGGCGATAGTCATTGAGGCATGCGGGCGTTGCCTTCTTTGGGACAGGGATGATGGTGGTGGCTTTGAAACAGGTGGGGACGATGGCCTGGCTCAGTGAGATGTTAAAGATGTCCGTGAAGACCGCTGCGAGTTCCCCTGCACAGTCCTTCAGCACACGACCAGGTATGTTGTCAGGACCAGAGGCCTTCCGGGCATTAATCTTGATAAATGATCGCCTTACGCTGTCTGAGGACAGCGCCAGCACCTGGCCATCAGGAGAGGGGGGGATACACTACACCACTCTGTTTGTGTGTGGGTGTTTTGTCCTTAGGGTGCACCAGCCTCTGTCTGAGAGTCCTTCTGGGTTTGAAATGTACTAGGATGTTGTGTTTGTTGAAAATCCTTCTGAAATTTGCTGAAACTCCAGCAACATAAGGGATGACAATGTTTTTTCGTCTGTTCTCCTTTTTCTGTTCATTTGTGTTTGTTGAAAATCCTTCTGAAATTTGCTGAAACTCCAGCAACATAAGGGATGACAATGTTTTTTCGTCTGTTCTCCTTTTTCTGTTCATTAGTGTGTTTTGTAGATTTCCTTGCCGACTAGTTGTAAGCTTCTGCAAACTGAATGAAAAATAGGGATGGGAATTGTTAAGAAATTATCAATATCAATTCCTTTATCGATATCATTTATTGATTCAATTCCTTATCAATTCTGTTATCAATTCTCATTGGGTTAGGCAAAAAAATATAGTACACCATTTGTGTGCATGAAGTATTTAATGCTCTTTCACCAGAACAAAAATAGAACTTTTATGAAAAAATAATTCCTAATTAACATTATTATTAACCACAACTTGTAATTCACAAGTTTCAATTTTAAAATAGTGTAATAATCCATGCAATCTATCATCTTTCATTACAAAAAACAAAACTTACATAGTTATCATCTTCATCCTCTTCTGCCTCCCTCTTCGTCTCCCAGCTCTGCCAGCTTCAGAAGAAATTCACCATTAAAAACACTGAGCAGCAAAAAAAGCTCTCACAACAGAAAGAGGCTACAATGAAACACACTGAACAAAAATATAAAACAACACTTTTGTTTATGCTCCCATTTCTACGGTGGCATTTTTAGGTCTGTTGTGTGTTAATATCGTCATCCTGAAAGCTAAGTGTGCTAGCAACAGCCTCTGATGAGCCAGCCAGACTCCGGCAATCCTCGTCAACTAAATGTTTTTACATGAGATGGAGATTACTGTACTTATACAACACAGTGGAAGCAGTAAAGCAAAAAAAGTAACAAGTGACAGGAACTGGATGAGTTTAACGTTACGTGCTGCAACATTTAAAACAGAGGGCGCTAGCTTGTTAGCTCCGCTTCCACCACCACGAAGCAGCGTCACGAAGCAGCGTCACGAAGCAGTGTCACGAAGCAGCGTGTTAAAGACGGTACATTTGTACAAACTCACCTCATGCTGAGTGCTCAAATGCTTCTCTCTGCATGTTAGAAGTATTTCCGCCCTTTATTGTAATCGACGCTTTGCATGTGTTGCAAGTAGACCTGGTTTCGTCTTCGCTTTTTCCTTGACGCCATGTTGATACGGCGCATGTCTGTGATGTCATCACATAAATGCGTCACCATGTCGAGTCAGTAGAACGAGTCAGAAGAACCGATAAACTGAATCGTTAAGACAAGCAGCCTACAATTCCAGAGAATTGAACTCTAAAGAACTGGTTCTTTAAAAGAACCGGTTCTCAATTCCCATCCCTAATGAAAAACGAACTAATAAAAATTAAAAGAATAAGGCCCTGTACACACGTAGCCGTTTATCAGTAAAACCGAACAGTTTATGATGCGGTTTGGCCTTTGATCCACACGTGAACTCTGGTTGATGTAACTATAAACGAATAATAACAAAACTCCGGCCAAAGTGAAGATTTGAGAACTCTCCGCTTTCGAGTCTGCGTGTGCACTTTCAGAACGGAGCTTTCTGCTCCACCGCCTCCAGCTGCTGCGGCGCTGACAGTCACACAATGCTCTAAAAAAAGCACTAAAACGTCAACCTACCTGCTCTACATGATTCCCAGTCGACATTTTCCTGCGTTTTATTAATTTTGTACTCCAACACGGTATTTAATAGTAGTTCAACCTCACGGTCTGTCCACACAAACTAAAGAAAATAAATAAATAAATAACAGGAAGTCGCGGCAGTTGGAGGGTTGTGACAGCACTACACTGCCATCTATGGGTTCAGCATATTCATTACAACGCTCTCTGGTGAAATAAAACGGGACATGTAGACAAACATTTTAAATATTCGAACATGTATGGACAGATGGTTTTTTTTTGCGCAAATATTTGTTTTTCAAACACCAGGCTACGTGTGTACAGGGCCAAAGAGGCTGCTGTTTTTTCTTTGGTTTCTACATTTAAAGCTTATCTTTACTTTTAAAAATAACTAACCCAATAAAAAAATAACCCTGACAGCTGTGATCATAAATAATCTCAATTGCGTTGTGTAAATATTGTCATTCTGTTGTTGACATCTTTTTTAAAATTTTCTGCTGTCGTGAACATACAGAAGAATTCATTGAACTTTTTCTTGGAGGATTTCTGCTCACTCATGTTTTGTGTCTTCAGAGGGAGCCCGGTGTAAAGGTTTCCTCTGCTCCAACAGCACCTGCCTGCCAGCTGCAGCTCACTGTAACGGCATCCAGGAATGTGTGGATGGTGCTGATGAACACAGCTGTGGTGAGGGACGCACATTTGTGCTGCATGTCACTGTCACACAATAATCTGAAACGTTTGGAGTTGTGTCAATGCTCATTTAGCCTTTACGCTATTGTTTTCCTGTTCGCTATTTGTTTTTGCTTTTAGTGATCTAACTACTTCTACATACTTCATTCCATTTTAGACATTCATATATTGAAACGTTCATCTCAGTCATGAGGTTGGTGCTGTGAGTTTTAGCATTTGTTACTTTTAAATACTTTTTAAAATATTTAACTTCATTTATAAATATTTCCTTCTAAAAACATTGAGATTTCTTCAATTCCTTCAAAAACATTTTCCCCTGTTGAAACTATTTCAGCACACTTTCTCTGTTTGTGTCTTCTTACGCTTCTTTTTGGTTTTAGCTACTGTTCTGCTTCTGTTACCTTTTAGCTGTTTGATTTTTTTTTTTTTTTTTTTTTTTGCTGTTGTTAGCTTTTTCTCTGCCTTTTGCTACTTGTAGCGTCTACCTACCATTTAGCTTATTTTATCTTTTGCTGGCTTTTCACTGTTTTAGATTTTTTTTGTTTTGTTTGTTTTGCTTTTATTTGCACTTTTAATACTTTTAGCTAGCTTTTTGCTAAAATTAGTTTGTAGCAAATGTTTCACTGGTTTTACCTTGCCTTTTTCTACTTTTACCTTTTATCTAGCCTTTTGCTTCTTTAAGCTTTTGTGTAACCTTTTACCACATGACCTTTCAACTTGCCTTTTGCAACGTTCTACCTTTAGCTAATATTTGTTACTTTAATTAATATTTAGCTACTTTTGTCAATTGGCTAGCTTATTGATCATTTCTAGCTTTTACTTACAATTTGGCTAAATGTAACTTTTAACTATGTTTTTGCTCCTTTTAGCTTTTAGTTATGCTATTTCTACTTTTAAGTAGACTTCAGCTACTTTTAGGTTTTGATTATTTCATCCTTTAAGTAGTGCTCTGCTTTTTAAAGCGTTAACCACCCACTTTTCATTCAACCTTTATACAGGTAAGTCTCATTAAGGTTTGAGGACTCATAGACCTGTTTTAAACAAAGAACACAGATGAGGTACAGAAAACAATAGACAATCTTATAAAAATCATATAAAATGAAAATGTAAATAGAATAAATTATATTAAAAATAACAAAAAAGAAGCTACATTATAAAATGATACAAAATACTAAAAACAGGAACATGTCTGTGTTTGTTTTTGCTATGAACTTACCGGTAGTAGTTGTTTAAAATCCCTTAGAGAGGTCAAGATCAGGAGCGGAGTAGGAGAAGACTTCTTTTTTTTTTTTTTTTTTTTTTACATACAAACAGTAAGAGAAGGCCCTTTTGCCTAGTTCGGTCCCCACTGAGGGAACACTGCAAGTAATTACTGTATGTCCTGAGAGCGCATGCTGTAGTTGCACTCATGCAGTGACATGTAGGAGGAGATGTATGAGGGCAGCAAACCAAGAAGTGATTTAAAGATGAAAATGTACCAGTGGAAGAGTCTGCGTGAAGTTAATGATGTCCAGTTAACCAGTGAATAACCAGGTCTGCGCGGTGACCAGTTGCACTGATGGGTACGGTAGTTACAGCCAGTTATGTATCTTAACACAGCATGATAGTGTCCAACATCTGCAGGTGCTTGCAGGAGCATTCATGTAAATAATGCCATCGTAGTCAATGGAGGGAAGGAAAGTTGCCGTTACAAGGTGTTTCCTAGCATTCAGAGTTAAACAGGATCTATTTCTGAAAAAGAAACCCAGTTTTACTTTCAATTTCTTTACCAAGTTTTTGACATGGGGTTTAAAAGAGAGATGCAAATCAACCAAAATACCCAAAGTATTTATAAAAATTGACTAAATCAATAGGGACACCATTCAAAGATAAGATAGAAGGAAGGACTGCTGGAACCAACTTCCTGTTTGAAACACTTTGGTTTTGTCAGCATTTAGCGCAAGTTTGAGACGAAACACATCTGACTGGATGATGTTAAAAGCTGGAAATCCTCAGCAGCTGTTCTTGCTCGACAATAAACTACTGCGTCATTGGCATAGAAATGTAAGGATTTGGTAGATTATAGTATTATGTCATTTATGTATAGGGCTCAGAATAACACATTATCTTTAAATATCCCTCAATTTTTTTTCTGTTCTGGCTCTTGACGGAGGCAGTCGCTTCAGTCCTTTCCTCCCCCGTCCCCCCCCCCGCTGCTGCCTGCAGCTCCTCAGAAAAGCACCTCGAACGCAAATTAAGATGGATTGGAGGTATGGGCATTCGATTCTACGAACAAGATTTCAACAGAAGGCAAGGCACGAGGGGAGCCGGTCCATCCTCACAGAGTGACGAAGAGGATACGCCATGGATTCCTGTTGGATGGTGTGCGTCTCGCTCTCTGTGCTGTGCTCTGTGGAGGAGGTGAAGAATCTGGATTATATTGGATTATGATGGCAGCGCTTTGCTTTTTGGCGTTTTGTGGAGCACTGGCCTATCGCAAACGAGGGAGACTTCAGCAGGACTTAATGCCTGGAGCACCCAATGTCTGGTCTGCGCGGTGACATCGAGAAATCAGCTGTTTGCGAGCTTATCCGGAAGGTGAACAGATCACCCACTCGGATTGGGACTCTTGACGCTGTACTGGTCAACATCTGAGGTCAGAGCTTGGATCAGTGGAAAAAAGTCCCGAATTGGATCATTTTTGGAACAGAGTCGCCCTTACAGACTCAAGGCTGTAGAAATTACAATGTGAACCTGAAGTGAAAATATTTGTCATTCTTATCTGACTCCCTTGGAAACAGCCTTGGAAAAGGCTGGATATCTAATTTCTCCTGAGACGTGTTTTACTGAGGACAAACAGCTGCTCCTCTTGTCTTGTCCGCTACCCCCCCGGAGAACTTTTCTATGAGCGTTATCGGAGGCCGGCTGGTTACATCTCAGACTGTTGCTATCTGGAATGTCTCATGGACAGAAATCTCCCTGCCTCAGTCTCAAAATGCAACATGTAACTGTCTTAAATGTGCTTATGGTATAGTTTTTACTGTCTCATGTGGTGTCTTGGCAGACAAAATGTGATACATTTTTTTTAATACCAACGCTGTGACCCTTATGGTACTTTCCTTGTTTTTCACACCTTTGACCTTCATCCCGATACGGATGAGAGAGGCCGCGCTGAAGAACATAATGTGATTTGATGTCTCATGTGGTCTGAATAGGCAGCAGCTTCACACATCCCTTCAGGATGACTGTGCGTACATATTCACGCTGTATTGGTGAAAACTTGTGCAATGTTAATAAAAGTACTCTGATTCTGACTGACTCAATATCCAAATACTTTTTCCCCCCTTTATAGATGGCCTCCCTTCTCACCTCACAACCATCCTCTCACACCGATATATATATATATTGTTTTAATTTTTAAAGAGAGAAAGGAAAGATGGAAAGTAAGACTGTAAGGATGGCGCCATCTAGTGGGCATCCTTTGTTTGTTCTCCATGTTTACTCAGTTTAATTTCTTGTCAGTCATCTATGTTAGTTTTATTTAGTTTCCCTTGCTCCAGTTTTTGTTGTAATTAGATTTGCACGTTTTATTTTATTCAGGTTCCCTGCTCCAGTTTAGTTATTCATGTCATAGGTCATAGTTTATTCATGTTACAGGTTTTAGGTAGTTCCCTGGCTCCAGGATTACTTCCCTAGTGTTACTCCAATTAGTCAATTATTTCCACCTGTCTCTTGCCCTGTCTGTGTATGTATACTCTGTCTGCCAGTCTGTTTTTGTCGCGTCGTCGTTGGGTCTTCCATGTCTTGTCCTACCAGCCTGTCTTGTTCCTCGTTCCATGGTTCATGTAAGTTTAGGCTGCCCTGCCAGCCTGTTGCTTTGTAAGATTAAAGTGTTCATTTTTGTATCAATCTGAGTCTGAGTCCCTGCCTGCACCATTGGGTTCGTACCTGCCTTCAGAGCAAATCCTAACAGTACGACGCAACCATGAACAGAACACAGTGGGCAGGGGTCTCCTCTGGAGTTTTACTCACCTTTTTTTGTTCGAGTCCCAGATGAAACCGACAATCTGTTGCGGCGGGTTCCGCCTAGAACCCGCTCTTTTTTAAGATTGTCATAGTTAGGCGGTGGAAGTTCTACCCTCTCCTCTTCTAGTGTTAGAGGAGGCTAGACGGAGGGTCCAGCTCCATGAAGGCTGCCTGATGTCTGTTTCCAGTCCGTCTCCCTCTCCAGCTGTTCTCATCGTGTCAGGATGGACACCTGGAGAGGACGAGGACGAACCGTGCCTGGCTGCTGTCGCTTGGCCTCAGCACCGCCGTCAGGGCGGCAAAAAGAGGACCCGGAAGCGATCCGCCACTCCTCCGTCCCGACCACCAGTTCCTGCTGGGTCCGGCGAGACCACGTTTCCTGCATTCAGCCTCAGTGTCGCTGTGAGAGCGGGTGACGTGGCCCCACCTCTCAGGAGTCAGGTGGGAGCGAAACCGGACACCACACGTCCAGCCGCCTCTGCTCATTCCGGTGAAACTGGGTCCCACGCATCCCAGCTCCAAAACTGTGACCTCCTCCACATAAACCTAACTTTGCAAAATTTAGTCTCTTCTGCGTTAGACAACCCGGACTGCCGGAGTCTTTTGAGGGGTAGACGTGGGTCTCAAGCCCCTTCTCTGTCCGACTCGCCGACTGCAACAGACGTCTCCTTGCCGACTACGGCTGCTTCCTCGCCTACAGCAGACATGACGGATGACTCCTCGCCTGTTGCAGACTCGTTGGCTGTCGACGTTTCGGCTCCTGGTTCCAGCACTTTGGCTCCTGGTTCCAGTTCTTCGGCTCCTGGTTCTAGCACTTTGGCTCCTGGTTCAAGCTCTTCGGCTCCTGGTTCCGGCTTTTCGGCTCCTAGTCCTAGCTCTTCGGATCATGTCTCTACGGCCGAAGATTCTGCCGAAGGAGATCCTGCCGCAGACGTTCCGGAACCTGTAGCTCCAGAACTTGTAGCATCTCCAGAGCCTGCTACACCAGTGCCTACAGTCCCAGCATTTTTAGGGGGGCCCCTGGTGGGAGCCCCTCACGTTTCCTGTCTCGGGGGGGTCCAGGAGGACGCCTCCCACGTTTCTTGTCTCGGGGGGTCCAGGAGGACGCCTCCCACGTTTCCTGTCTCGGGGGGGTCCAGGAGGACGCCTCCCACGTTTCCTGTCTCGGGGGGGTCCAGGAGGACGCCTCCCACGTTTCCTGTCTCGGGGGGGTCCAGGAGGACGCCTCCCACGTTTCCTGTCTCGGGAGGGTCCAGGAGGACGCCTCCCACGTTTCCTGTCTCGGGGGGGTCCAGGAGGACGCCTCCCACGTTTCCTGTCTCGGGAGGGTCCAGGAGGACGCCTCCCACGTTTCCTGTCTCGGGGGGGTCCAGGAGGACGCCTCCCACATTTCCTGTCTTGAGGGGTCCCTGGAGGGACCTCCTCACGTTTCCTGTTTTGGGTGGGCCCTGAGGGGTGCCACCCACGCTTCCTGTTCTGGGTGAGCCTTGGAGGGTGCCACCCACATTTTCTGTTGTCCAAAGGTCTCGTAGCCGGAGGTCTCGTAGCCGGAAGTCTCGCCTGATGTCTCACCAGATGTCTCACCAGATGTCTCACCGCTCGAGGACGTCTCACCGCTCGATGACGTCTCACCGCTCGAGGACGTCTCACCGCTCGAGGACGTCTCACCGCTCGAGGACGTCTCACCGCTCGAGGACGTCTCACCGCTCGAGGACGTCTCACCGCTCGAGGACGTCTCACGCTCGAGGACGTCTCAACGCTCGAGGACGTCTCAGCGCTTGAGGACGTCTCAGCGCTTCACGGCGTCTCGATGTCTCACGCTTGAGGATGTCTCAACGCTGGAGGACGTCTCAACGCTGGAGGACGTCTCAACGCTGGAGGACGTCTCAACGCTGGAGGACGTCTCAACGCTCGAGGACGTCTCAACGCTCGAGGACGTCTTAACGCCGCTCGAGGACGTCTCAACGCAGCTCGACATCTCAACGCTCACAACGCTCGAGGACGTCTCGTCGCTCGAGGGCGTCTCCTCATCGCTCAAAGGGGTCTCACCGCTCGCCGACGACGTTTGTGCACCTGCAACCGACATGGTTCCTGCCTTAGAGGGGCGACCTCCCGGTCGCTCGCTGGATGTGCCCCTGTCGGATGGACGGCATCCCGGCCGACAGCCTGGCCGGCTCCTACCTGGTGGGCGGCATCCCGGCCGACGGCCTGACTGACTCCTGCCTGACGGGCGACACCCTGGCCGACCGCCCGACCAGCTCCTGCCTGGGGGACGGGCCGTTGCCCGTCTGGACGTTTTTGTGTTCTTGTTCTGTGTTTAGCCTGTGTCTTGGTGTTTTGTCCTTGTCTGTTTGTGTTTGGGCCCGCCGTCCTTGCGGTTCCTCCCTCTGCCCGCCCGTGTCTTTTTTTGGAGGGGTTCTTGGGGACGCCGGGGGGCGTCTTTGAGGGGGGCTACTGTAAGGATCTAGTGGGTATCCTTTGTTTGTTCTCCATGTTTACTCAGTTTAATTTCTTGTCAGTCATCTATGTTAGTTTTATTTAGTTTCCCTTGCTCCAGTTTTTGTTGTAATTAGATTTGCACGTTTTAGTTTATTCAGGTTCCCTGCTCCAGTTTAGTTATTCATGTCATAGGTCATAGTTTATTCATGTTACAGGTTTTAGGTAGTTCCCTGTCTCCAGGATTACTTCCCTAGTGTTACTCCAATTAGTCAATTATTTCCACCTGTGTCTCTTGCCCTGTCTGTGTATATATACTCTTTCTGCCAGTCTGTTTTTGTCGCGTTGTCGTTGGGTCTTCCATGTCTTGTCCTGCCAGCCTGTCTTGTTCCTCGTTCCATGGTTCATGTAAGTTTAGGCTGCCCCGCCAGCCCTTTGCTTTGTAAGATTAAAGTGTTCATTTTTGTATCAATCTGAGTCTGAGTCCCTGGTTGCACCATTGGGTTCGTACCTGCCTTAAGAGCAAATCCTGACAAAGACAACAAAACACAACAATTATCCACAAAAAGAGCACAAGGCAAACACACCCAACCTCCATTCACAATCCTGCAAAGCACATGGCAAAATACAGCAACAAAATACACATGCATAAAGACTAATAATATTCATGACCTTGCAGTAGATTTCCATAAATAAACATACCCATACCTACAAATATATATACATATACATTCATATCACATATCCATCTACATATCTGCATATGATATCTCCATAAACATCCCTGCATCCATTTGTGTGTGGTTGTGAGCATGCATAAATTATCCGCATATGATATCTACATATACATCCCTGCATCCATTTGTATGTGGCTGTGAACATGCATAAGTGAATATGGTTCCTCCAATAGAACATTCAGTAGCGACCGTGAAGCATCAGAGATCCGTCCCCCCAAGGCCCGAGGCAGACGAAGGGGCGATCAAAGCCCAAGACCCCAAGAAGGACCCCGAGCCCAGAGTCCCCAGGGCCACCCGAACAGGACGAGCCACTCACCCTCTCCCCAGATCTGACCAAGGGGGAGAACCGGACGAGCTCCACCAGCGACTACACACAATGACCCCCGGGAGGCCAACAGCGACAAACCCACAGGCCCCCGCCGGAGCCCGCTGCAAGAGCCCGCTGCACTGACGTAGCCCCAGGCCTGGACACCGAGGCCCGGGCACCAGAGACGCCCACCCCTCAGGCCCAGACCCGATAGGACCAGAGGACCCGAGCCCCACCAGGTAGCCACCAGGCCGAGCCGACACACGCCCAAGCACCCAACCCCTGAAAGCGACAACAAGGGCCCCCAGCATGCCCGCAGGCAAAAGGACACCCACCCGGGGGCCACGTGGTAGGAGCGCGACACCAAGTAGCCTCAGATGTAACAGAGAGGGGGCAGTCCAAATCCCAGCCTGACAATTAGACATTCATACACAGACACACTCACTCAGACCCACCCTCATCCTCACGCACACAAAGACAAACAATAACGACACGTTCCATTCATAATCCTGATGCACCCTCTATACCCCCTAGGTCCAAGACATGTATCTGCCCCCTACATGGGGCAGCCCACACCCAAGCCCAGGAGGTAGGCCCATTCATTCTGGGGTGGAGAGTAGCCGACATCCAAGATCCGGCCCAACCCTCGCCCTGCCGACAGCACAGGACACCCGAGCCCAAGCAACCCCAGGGAGAGCGAAATGCCAGCCCCGCCCACGGCGAACCCCCAGGCCCCGAACCCCCCCATAGTCCAGGACAACCCCCGACGGCCCACCCCCAGAATGTCCGCCAGGCAACCAGGGGGGTAAGAGAAAAATAAATAAATAATATATATATATATATAT
>JBBPBX010058742.1:9706-22002 GCA_038048925.1 Garcialebias charrua | reverse complement strand
ATCCGATACTGGATTGGATCGGCTCCATCCCTTGTTCAAAATGTTCAGCTCGCCCAACAGACGGCTGCTGGGACTTTTAATACTTTTCAAAATATTGAACTTTATTGACAAACTTAAAGAAACACTCGAGGATCTTCAGATCCTTCAAGAACCTTCTTCTCTTTGAAATTGACTTCAGCTGCTGGATCACTTTGGTCTTCTTAAACCTCTGTTTGACTCATTTTAGCTACTTTACAACTTTTGCTTTGAGCTACTCTCACTAATTTTAGCCCATAGCTATTGTTTTAATAAACTTAGTTTATAGCTACTAATTTCATCATTTAGATTTTTGATACTGTTCTTGTTTCAACTTGTGTTCAGCTCATTTCTTTTTATTTTTTAATTAAATTCTTAGTTTATAGCTACTAATTTCATCATTTAGATTTTTGATACTGTTCTTGTTTCAACTTGTGTTCAGCTCATTTCTTTTTATTTTTTAATTAAATTCATTCATTTTACATTTAAAACAAAAAACTAACAAAAGAAAAATAAGAACCCATTTCACTTATTATTAAAAGAAAACATAAAATGAAAGGTGGCAGAAAGAAGAAGAAATCTTATTTTATCTGCCTTCTTTTTTTTCAAAAACAAAACAATTCAAACAATAATCTTTTGTAAGTAACAGAGTAAAAAGAGTAACTTTTCACAATCTACAAATATCCAGAACATTTAACATTTAACTGAAAGTTTTAATATTTTGTTAACAATTTAGTTTTGATCATTTTTTAAACATAAGCACAGATTTTACATTTTTAATATCATTTCCAAACCGTTCCACAATTCAACTCCCTGTATTGAAACAGACCGTCCCTTTAAACTAGTTTTGTACTGAGGTTTTACAAACATCTCAGTTCCTTAAGACTACAGCTTTCTAAATACATTTGAACATTTGAAGGCAGTTTGTTATGAGCTCTATACATTACTAATAAAATATTATAGTCCACCAAATCATAAAACTTCAGTACTTGGAGTTGGTTAAATAATATATTTGATGGATGACAGTAAGGCTTTCTGGTAATAATTCTCACAGCTCTTTTCTGTAAAATAAAAGTAGATTTTGTTATACCCTGATGCTCAATAATCCAGGTAGAAAAATCTAAAAAAGTTAAGTCTGGTCCTCTGGACCCCGCCGCCGAAACTGAGCGCTGAACGCCACAATCCCTTCTTGGTCTGCTGCCCTCATACATCTCCTCCTACATGTCTCTGCGTGAGTGCAGCTACAGCGTGCGCTCTCAGGACATGATTACCTGCAGTGTTCCCTCAGTGAGGACTGAACTTGGAAAAAGGGCCTTCTCCTACTCTGCTCCTGCTTCATGGAATATCTTACAAAAAGATCTGAAGCTCTCGACCTTGACTTCTCTAAATGACTTCAAACATCTGATAAGTTCCTGCAAGAACCAATGCAGACATGTTCCTGTTTTTAGTTTTCTACACCATTTTATAATCCAGATGTTTTTGCTACATATTTTTTTAACACCATTTTATTTCACTTGTTCTTCTCAGTTTGTCTCTTATGGTTGTCCTCTGTTGTCCTCACTCTGTTAAACCAGGTGTCTCTCGTAAACGAGTCCTCGAGGCTCAGTGAGACTCACCTGTACAGATAAAGGTTGACTGAAGAAATAAGCAAGTAGCTCAAAGCTAAAAGTAAAAACAGGCTAGCTAAAAGTGTCTGAATGTTAGCTAATGCTAGCAGCTCAGAAGAGGCCCAGCTGTTTTGTCTTCAGGGACACAGCTGATCGTTCCTACGCTACTCTGTTCTGATTGTCCCTGAACACACCTCCGGACTCTTCTCTCTGAAAACAACGCTGAGTCAGATTATAATCTGAGAACTGAGCCTCCTGCACAGATAAACTCTGAAACCCAAACATCCGAGCCGTCCCTAAATGCCTCGCTTTGTCTCCGGCCCGTCGGATCAGCCGAACAGAACGTGTCGGCTCAGACTAAACACCCTGAGCTCAGATTGGATCTGTGGGGAGGACGGCAGATAACTCAGAGATCAGGTTCTGTGAAGGTTCTGCAGGAACCAGAACTCTGAGGGTCCTCCAGGGCGGGACAGACGGAGGGACCGCCCAGCTGCTTCTGTAGCCTCGGGCTTTCTATCAGCCGAAGTTATCAACTGCTTTTAGCTCCAGCTGTTTGAACCCACTTTGTTCTGTGTAGGAATAAATAAATGAGAGATGAACCAACCGTCTGATTATAATCTGAGCAGATTATAATCTGAGCAGATTATATCAGCTGTAGAACAACTGTGGACCAGGAAGTGGGAACGATTAGTCCAGAGAGCTCTGAAAAGAAAGAAGAGCAAGAAGAAGAAGAAGAAGATATCAGCTGAAGAACAAGAAGATATCAGCTGAAGAGCAAGAAGATATCAGCTGAAGAGCAAGAAGATATCAGCTGAAGAGCAAGAAGATATCAGCTGAAGAACAAGAAGATATCAGCTGAAGAGCAAGAAGATATCAGCTGAAGAGCAAGAAGATATCAGCTGAAGAACAAGAAGATATCAGCTGAAGAGCAAGAAGATATCAGCTGAAGAACAAGAAGATATCAGCTGAAGAGCAAGAAGATATCAGCTGAAGAACAAGAAGATATCAGCTGAAGAACAAGAAGATATCAGCTGAAGAGATATCAGCTGAAGAGCAAGAAGATATCAGCTGAAGAGCAAGAAGATATCAGCTGAAGAGCAAGAAGATATCAGCTGAAGAACAAGAAGATATCAGCTGAAGAGCAAGAAGATATCAGCTGAAGAGCAAGAAGATATCAGCTGAAGAACAAGAAGATATCAGCTGAAGAGCAAGAAGATATCAGCTGAAGAACAAGAAGATATCAGCTGAAGAGCAAGAAGATATCAGCTGAAGAGCAAGAAGATATCAGCTGAAGAGCAAGAAGATATCAGCTGAAGAGCAAGAAGATATCAGCTGAAGAACAAGAAGATATCAGCTGAAGAACAAGAAGATATCAGCTGAAGAGCAAGAAGATATCAGCTGAAGAGCAAGAAGATATCAGCTGAAGAGCAAGAAGATATCAGCTGAAGAGCAAGAAGATATCAGCTGAAGAACAAGAAGATATCAGCTGAAGAACAAGAAGATATCAGCTGAAGAACAAGAAGATATCAGCTGAAGAGCAAGAAGATATCAGCTGAAGAACAAGAAGATATCAGCTGAAGAACAAGAAGATATCAGCTGAAGAGCAAGAAGATATCAGCTGAAGAGCAAGAAGATATCAGCTGAAGAACAAGAAGATATCAGCTGAAGAGCAAGAAGATATCAGCTGAAGAGCAAGAAGATATCAGCTGAAGAACAAGAAGATATCAGCTGAAGAGCAAGAAGATATCAGCTGAAGAGCAAGAAGATATCAGCTGAAGAACAAGAAGATATCAGCTGAAGAACAAGAAGATATCAGCTGAAGAACAAGAAGATATCAGCTGAAGAGCAAGAAGATATCAGCTGAAGAACAAGAAGATATCAGCTGAAGAGCAAGAAGATATCAGCTGAAGAGCAAGAAGATATCAGCTGAAGAACAAGAAGATATCAGCTGAAGAGCAAGAAGATATCAGCTGAAGAACAAGAAGATATCAGCTGAAGAACAAGAAGATATCAGCTGAAGAGCAAGAAGATATCAGCTGAAGAGCAAGAAGATATCAGCTGAAGAACAAGAAGATATCAGCTGAAGAACAAGAAGATATCAGCTGAAGAGCAAGAAGATATCAGCTGAAGAGCAAGAAGATATCAGCTGAAGAGCAAGAAGATATCAGCTGAAGAACAAGAAGATATCAGCTGAAGAACAAGAAGATATCAGCTGAAGAGCAAGAAGATATCAGCTGAAGAGCAAGAAGATATCAGCTGAAGAACAAGAAGATATCAGCTGAAGAACAAGAAGATATCAGCTGAAGAACAAGAAGATATCAGCTGAAGAGCAAGAAGATATCAGCTGAAGAACAAGAAGATATCAGCTGAAGAACAAGAAGATATCAGCTGAAGAGCAAGAAGATATCAGCTGAAGAGCAAGAAGATATCAGCTGAAGAACAAGAAGATATCAGCTGAAGAGCAAGAAGATATCAGCTGAAGAGCAAGAAGATATCAGCTGAAGAACAAGAAGATATCAGCTGAAGAACAAGAAGATATCAGCTGAAGAGCAAGAAGATATCAGCTGAAGAGCAAGAAGATATCAGCTGAAGAACAAGAAGATATCAGCTGAAGAACAAGAAGATATCAGCTGAAGAGCAAGAAGATATCAGCTGAAGAGCAAGAAGATATCAGCTGAAGAGCAAGAAGATATCAGCTGAAGAACAAGAAGATATCAGCTGAAGAACAAGAAGATATCAGCTGAAGAGCAGCAGAGCTGACCGATTTAGGAAAATGTTCTAATTGGGATTTAATATGTGATTATTGATTTAATATGTGATTATTGTTCTACGTCTTCTTCTCGTGTATTTTTAACAAACAAGCAGTTCATCAAAACTCCACAGCAACTCTGTGTCTGCAGCAACTCTGTGTCTGCAGCAACTCTGTGTCTGCAGCAACTCTGTGTCTGCAGCAACTCTGTGTCTGCAGCAACTCTGTGTCTGCAGCAACTCTGTGTCTGCTGCAACTCTGTGTCTGCAGCAACTCTGTGTCTGCAGCAACTCTGTGTCTGCAGCAACTCTGTGTCTGCAGCAACTCTGTGTCTGCAGCAACTCTGTGTCTGCAGCAACTCTGTGTCTGCAGCAACTCTGTGTCTGCAGCAACTCTGTGTCTGCAGCAACTCTGTGTCTGCAGCAACTCTGTGTCTGCAGCAACTCTGTGTCTGCAGCAACTCTGTGTCTGCAGCAACTCTGTGTCTGCAGCAACTCTGTGTCTGCAGCAACTCTGTGTCTGCAGCAACTCTGTGTCTGCAGCAACTCTGTGTCTGCAGCAACTCTGTGTCTGCAGCAACTCTGTGTCTGCAGCAACTCTGTGTCTGCAGCAACTCTGTGTCTGCAGCAACTCTGTGTCTGCAGCAACTCTGTGTCTGCAGCAACTCTGTGTCTGCAGCAACTCTGTGTCTGCAGCAACTCTGTGTCTGCAGCAACTCTGTGTCTGCAGCAACTCTGTGTCTGCAGCAACTCTGTGTCTGCAGCAACTCTGTGTCTGCAGCAACTCTGTGTCTGCAGCAACTCTGTGTCTGCAGCAACTCTGTGTCTGCAGCAACTCTGTGTCTGCAGCAACTCTGTGTCTGCAGCAACTCTGTGTCTGCAGCAACTCTGTGTCTGCAGCAACTCTGTGTCTGCAGCAACTCTGTGTCTGCAGCAACTCTGTGTCTGCAGCAACTCTGTGTCTGCAGCAACTCTGTGTCTGCAGCAACTCTGTGTCTGCAGCAACTCTGTGTCTGCAGCAACTCTGTGTCTGCAGCAACTCTGTGTCTGCAGCAACTCTGTGTCTGCAGCAACTCTGTGTCTGCAGCAACTCTGTGTCTGCAGCAACTCTGTGTCTGCTGCAACTCTGTGTCTGCAGCAACTCTGTGTCTGCAGCAACTCTGTGTCTGCAGCAACTCTGTGTCTGCAGCAACTCTGTGTCTGCAGCAACTCTGTGTCTGCAGCAACTCTGTGTCTGCAGCAACTCTGTGTCTGCAGCAACTCTGTGTCTGCAGCAACTCTGTGTCTGCAGCAACTCTGTGTCTGCAGCAACTCTGTGTCTGCAGCAACTCTGTGTCTGCAGCAACTCTGTGTCTGCAGCAACTCTGTGTCTGCAGCAACTCTGTGTCTGCGCAACTCTGTGTCTGCAGCAACTCTGTGTCTGCAGCAACTCTGTGTCTGCAGCAACTCTGTGTCTGCAGCAACTCTGTGTCTGCAGCAACTCTGTGTCTGCAGCAACTCTGTGTCTGCAGCAACTCTGTGTCTGCAGCAACTCTGTGTCTGCAGCAACTCTGTGTCTGCAGCAACTCTGTGTCTGCAGCAACTCTGTGTCTGCAGCAACTCTGTGTCTGCAGCAACTCTGTGTCTGCTGCAACTCTGTGTCTGCAGCAACTCTGTGTCTGCAGCAACTCTGTGTCTGCAGCAACTCTGTGTCTGCAGCAACTCTGTGTCTGCAGCAACTCTGTGTCTGCAGCAACTCTGTGTCTGCAGCAACTCTGTGTCTGCAGCAACTCTGTGTCTGCAGCAACTCTGTGTCTGCTGCAACTCTGTGTCTGCAGCAACTCTGTGTCTGCAGCAACTCTGTGTCTGCAGCAACTCTGTGTCTGCAGCAACTCTGTGTCTGCAGCAACTCTGTGTCTGCAGCAACTCTGTGTCTGCAGCAACTCTGTGTCTGCAGCAACTCTGTGTCTGCAGCAACTCTGTGTCTGCAGCAACTCTGTGTCTGCAGCAACTCTGTGTCTGCAGCAACTCTGTGTCTGCAGCAACTCTGTGTCTGCAGCAACTCTGTGTCTGCAGCAACTCTGTGTCTGCAGCAACTCTGTGTCTGCAGCAACTCTGTGTCTGCAGCAACTCTGTGTCTGCAGCAACTCTGTGTCTGCAGCAACTCTGTGTCTGCAGCAACTCTGTGTCTGCAGCAACTCTGTGTCTGCAGCAACTCTGTGTCTGCAGCAACTCTGTGTCTGCAGCAACTCTGTGTCTGCAGCAACTCTGTGTCTGCAGCAACTCTGTGTCTGCAGCAACTCTGTCTGCAGCAACTCTGTGTCTGCAGCAACTCTGTGTCTGCAGCAACTCTGTGTCTGCAGCAACTCTGTCTGCAGCAACTCTGTGTCTGCAGCAACTCTGTGTCTGCAGCAACTCTGTGTCTGCAGCAACTCTGTGTCTGCAGCAACTCTGTGTCTGCAGCAACTCTGTGTCTGCAGCAACTCTGTGTCTGCAGCAACTCTGTGTCTGCAGCAACTCTGTGTCTGCAGCAACTCTGTGTCTGCAGCAACTCTGTGTCTGCAGCAACTCTGTGTCTGCAGCAACTCTGTGTCTGCAGCAACTCTGTGTCTGCAGCAACTCTGTGTCTGCAGCAACTCTGTGTCTGCAGCAACTCTGTGTCTGCAGCAACTCTGTGTCTGCAGCAACTCTGTGTCTGCTGCAACTCTGTGTCTGCAGCAACTCTGTGTCTGCAGCAACTCTGTGTCTGCAGCAACTCTGTGTCTGCAGCAACTCTGTGTCTGCAGCAACTCTGTGTCTGCAGCAACTCTGTGTCTGCAGCAACTCTGTGTCTGCAGCAACTCTGTGTCTGCAGCAACTCTGTGTCTGCAGCAACTCTGTGTCTGCAGCAACTCTGTGTCTGCAGCAACTCTGTGTCTGCAGCAACTCTGTGTCTGCAGCAACTCTGTGTCTGCAGCAACTCTGTGTCTGCAGCAACTCTGTGTCTGCAGCAACTCTGTGTCTGCAGCAACTCTGTGTCTGCAGCAACTCTGTGTCTGCAGCAACTCTGTGTCTGCAGCAACTCTGTGTCTGCAGCAACTCTGTGTCTGCAGCAACTCTGTGTCTGCAGCAACTCTGTGTCTGCAGCAACTCTGTGTCTGCAGCAACTCTGTGTCTGCAGCAACTCTGTGTCTGCAGCAACTCTGTGTCTGCAGCAACTCTGTGTCTGCAGCAACTCTGTGTCTGCAGCAACTCTGTGTCTGCAGCAACTCTGTGTCTGCAGCAACTCTGTGTCTGCAGCAACTCTGTGTCTGCTGCAACTCTGTGTCTGCTGCAACTCTGTGTCTGCAGCAACTCTGTGTCTGCAGCAACTCTGTGTCTGCAGCAACTCTGTGTCTGCAGCAACTCTGTGTCTGCAGCAACTCTGTGTCTGCAGCAACTCTGTGTCTGCAGCAACTCTGTGTCTGCAGCAACTCTGTGTCTGCAGCAACTCTGTGTCTGCAGCAACTCTGTGTCTGCAGCAACTCTGTGTCTGCAGCAACTCTGTGTCTGCAGCAACTCTGTGTCTGCAGCAACTCTGTGTCTGCAGCAACTCTGTGTCTGCAGCAACTCTGTGTCTGCAGCAACTCTGTGTCTGCAGCAACTCTGTGTCTGCAGCAACTCTGTGTCTGCAGCAACTCTGTGTCTGCAGCAACTCTGTGTCTGCAGCAACTCTGTGTCTGCAGCAACTCTGTGTCTGCAGCAACTCTGTGTCTGCAGCAACTCTGTGTCTGCAGCAACTCTGTGTCTGCAGCAACTCTGTGTCTGCAGCAACTCTGTGTCTGCAGCAACTCTGTGTCTGCAGCAACTCTGTGTCTGCAGCAACTCTGTGTCTGCAGCAACTCGGTGTCTGCAGCAACTCTGTGTCTGCAGCAACTCTGTGTCTGCAGCAACTCTGTGTCTGCAGCAACTCTGTGTCTGCAGCAACTCTGTGTCTGCAGCAACTCTGTGTCTGCAGCAACTCTGTGTCTGCAGCAACTCTGTGTCTGCAGCAACTCTGTGTCTGCAGCAACTCTGTGTCTGCAGCAACTCTGTGTCTGCAGCAACTCTGTGTCTGCAGCAACTCTGTGTCTGCAGCAACTCTGTGTCTGCAGCAACTCTGTGTCTGCAGCAACTCGGTGTCTGCAGCAACTCTGTGTCTGCAGCAACTCTGTGACTGCAGAAACTCAGTGTCTGCAGAAACTCAGTGTCTGCAGCAACTCGGTGTCTGCAGCAACTCGGTGTCTGCAGCAACTCTATGTCTGCAGCAACTCTGTGTCTGCAGCAACTCTGTGTCTGCAGCGTTTGTGCAGCTCCAGGATTACAACGTGGCTAAAATGTGTGCGTGAGGTCGTTCCGTACGCTTTTCCACTGTGTAAACCTGTAAACAGAACTGGTCACTGTTTTAATGGACGTCGTGTTTTTCTATGAACTCTGTTTCTGCTCGAGTTATTTCTGCGTGTCCTTTTGAATTATGTTCATACAGAGAAACACCTTCAAACAGATCGATCTGTGATCCCTGTCGGCTGTTACTTTGTGATCCCTGTCAGCTGTTACTTTGTGATCCCTGTCAGCTGTTACTTTGTGATCCCTGTCGGCTGTTACTTTGTGATCCCTGTCAGCTGTTACTTTGTGATCCCTGTCAGCTGTTACTTTGTGATCCCTGTCGGCTGTTACTTTGTGATCCCTGTCAGCTGTTACTTTGTGATCCCTGTCAGCTGTTACTTTGTGATCCCTGTCAGCTGTTACTTTGTGATCCCTGTCAGCTGTTACTTTGTGATCCCTGTCGGCTGTTACTTTGTGATCCCTGTCAGCTGTTACTTTGTGATCCCTGTCAGCTGTTACTTTGTGATCCCTGTCGGCTGTTACTTTGTGATCCCTGTCGGCTGTTACTTTGTGATCCCTGTCAGCTGTTACTTTGTGATCCCTGTCGGCTGTTACTTTGTGATCCCTGTCAGCTGTTACTTTGTGATCCCTGTCAGCTGTTACTTTGTGATCCCTGTCAGCTGTTACTTTGTGATCCCTGTCGGCTGTTACTTTGTGATCCCTGTCAGCTGTTACTTTGTGATCCCTGTCGGCTGTTACTTTGTGATCCCTGTCAGCTGTTACTTTGTGATCCCTGTCAGCTGTTACTTTGTGATCCCTGTCGGCTGTTACTTTGTGATCCCTGTCAGCTGTTACTTTGTGATCCCTGTCGGCTGTTACTTTGTGATCCCTGTCAGCTGTTACTTTGTGATCCCTGTCAGCTGTTACTTTGTGATCCCTGTCGGCTGTTACTTTGTGATCCCTGTCAGCTGTTACTTTGTGATCCCTGTCAGCTGTTACTTTGTGATCCCTGTCAGCTGTTACTTTGTGATCCCTGTCGGCTGTTACTTTGTGATCCCTGTCAGCTGTTACTTTGTGATCCCTGTCGGCTGTTACTTTGTGATCCCTGTCGGCTGTTACTTTGTGATCCCTGTTGGCTTGTACTTCACAGATCATGTGACCAGTTAAATTGCAGCCTTTGCAGTTAGAGGATCTCTTTTTATTTAATCCTAATATTTTCGCAAAGCAATCAATTTGTTCAGCCCGACTGTAGAGGCTCTGATGTCATGGACGTGTTTTAACTCCTTCGGCTGTTTCAGCTCTTCATACAGAAATTTTTTTGGCTCATTCAGCTGCTACCACTTTTGAAACGTTTTTACTTTTTTAAACATTTAATTTAAGCTCAAACAGCTAAACCAAGCTCAAACAGCTAAAAAAGCTAAAACAGCTAAAACAAGCTATAATAGCTCAAATAGTTAAAACAGCTCAAACAAGCTATAATAGCTCAAATAGTTAAAACAGCTCAAACAAGCTATAATAGCTTAAACAGCTCAAACAAACAAGCTCAAACAGCAAAAACAAGCTATAACAGCAAAAACAGCAAAAACAGTTAAAACAGCTAAAACAACTCAAATAAGCTCAAACAAGCTATAACAGCTAAAACCAGCTAAAACAGCTCAAAAAGCTATAACACTTCAAACAGCTCAAACAGTTCAAACAAGTTGTAACAGCTCAAACAATCTCAAACAGCTCAAATAGCTAAAACAAGCTAAAACAGCTAAAACAGTTAAAACGGCTAAAACAACTCAAATAGCTAAAAAAAGCTAAAACAGCTCAAACAGCTAAAACAGTTAAAACGGCTAAAACAACTCAAATAAGCTCAAACAAGCTATAACAGCTCAAACAGCTAAAACCAGCTAAAACAGCTCAAAAAGCTAAAACACTTCAAACAATCTCAAACAGCTAAAACAAGAGAGAGGGTAAAATCTGGTGGAAGTAAAGTTTTATTTTAAGCCCAAAAAGAGTGCAGGACCAAAACCAGGGGTCAGGTGGTTCTGGTTCTGGTCCTGGTCCTGGTCCATAATGAGGACTTGCAGCAGAGTCCTGGACTGTAGTCCAGTCTAGAGGTGTTGAAGACGAGGACTTGGTGGTTCTGGTTCTGGTCCTGGTGGTACTCTTTGATCTGGTTCTATACATGGAGGTCTTGTGGGAAGAACCCACTCCGTGGGAACCGGAGTGGGTCTGGACCGAGAGGAAACGGGGTGTTTGGGGGGGGGGGGGACTCATGGGATTCTCCCAGGAAGTGACTGAGCACCCCTCCCCCCTCCTCTCTCCTGGGGGTGTGGTTACAGCAACATGCAGGTGCATGCTGGGTAATTTGAGCTATGTTGTTGGGGTGGGGGGATCAGGACTTTGTGGTTCTGTGTAAAAATATCAACGTGACCCCTGAAGTCCTGGTTCTTAGTCCTGTGCGTCCTCTGAAACACATGAAGTGTCCAACAGAGAGACAAACTGTGTGTGTGTGTGTGTGTGTGTGTGTTGGGGGCGTGTCCTCCTGCAGGTTCAGAGGGTCTTTATCTGGGTCGTCCCTTCAGGTCTGGGCCCGTCTCCTGACTCGTGGTTTCTTTGATCTCGTCCTCCCGCCCTGCAGAACTCCATGTTCTGGTCCCTCTCATCCAACACATGAAGACTCTGCAGTTCTTCATCTGAGGTTCTACAGAACTCAGCAGAACTTTAAAGTTCTGAAGGAAGAATTCAAACAGGAAGTTTTATTGTGAAACATCAGCTAAGATGCTTTTATTGTCTCGGTTCTCTTGGTGGACTTGAGAACCGACACTTCCTGTCTCTGAGTCCGGTCCAGCTGCTTCTCCAGAACAGAACCACAGGAACCAAGGTTCTGATGGTTCCTGTTCTTAACCGCACAAAAGACCCCCTGGACTAGCCTGGCCCTCGCCTTCCTGCACAGCTCCGCTCAATTCTCATTTCCCTTCACTGCACAGTCTGGGACTTCTCCCATAGACAACGATTTCTCCGGTAGATTTTTGACCGGACCAATCAGAGAACAGAAGGGGCGGAGTTTTTGGCCCCTAACCCACGCCCCCACCTGTCCCAGCGCAGCCAGCGAGCAGCCGCATGTTCTCATTCAAAGCGATGCAAAGCGATGCAGGACTGTTTTATATGTGACACAAATTTATTAATTTCCCCTTCTTAATCCCTTATCTGGAGTTTTCTTTTGTTTTTTTCCCCAAAAGTCAAGTAATCGCTCCCTCCTCCCTCCTCCTCCTCCTCCTCTCCCTCCGCTGAGTGAAATGAACAAGGAAATGCCTCAGGTTGTCACGAGAGAATTAAACTCGGGTTTTACGTTGCTGCCCGAGTCCCATCAGATTTCCTGGTCTTCTGGTGTGTTGGACCAGCGCTCCATGGTTTTATTTTATTTTATTAGGACGTTTAATTATCATATAAACACAGAATATACAACGGAGCGAGAGAAAATTCAGCAGGAGGCGGAGCTGAAGTCAAGTTCAGAAGACCACGGGGGAGCAGCCATCAGCAGAGCCCACGCCTCCAGCAAGAATTGATTTTCAATGGAGAAAGTCCAGACCCTTGTCTGAAGCGAAGTGAAGGACAGGGTCTGGTTTTAACCAG
>JBBPBX010058741.1:0-22002 GCA_038048925.1 Garcialebias charrua | reverse complement strand
TGTAGTTTGTGTATTACAGCTAGATAAATTAAGTAGAATTATTCATTTTGTGATGTAGTTTGTGTATTACAGTTAGTAAAATTAAGTAGAATTATTCATTTTGTGATGTAGCTTGAAGGTTAACATTGGTTGAACAAACAGTGAAATAAGGGGCAGATATAATAAGATTTCATCTTCTTTCTGCTCCTTTCATTTTATCCTACTTGTATTCTTGTATCTGATGAAATTGTCTTGTATTGTTCTTTTAAAATGAATGAATAAACATCAAATCAAATCAAATAAGAACTGACAGGAAATGAGGACAAAATCATAATTATTTTGGAAATTTTTCATTAAACTTTTATTTAGTCAGATTAATCTCATTGAGCCTGAGGACTCATTTACAAGAGAGACCTGCTACAAACTAAAGAATGATGAACAGCAACAGTAGACAAACATAAGAGAGAAATACACTTTTATTTTTTTTACAAATTAAAACAAAGTAGCAAAACATTAAAGGTTCAGTATGTAATTTCTGGAACACGCTGGAACTTAGGAAAATTTTGAACAGAGACACGTTTCTGGTCCCTCCCCCTCAGAGCCATATATGGCTCTGTTACCCCTTGCTCTGCTGAAATTCAAATTCAAACTCTGTTTTTATTGGATGGTTAACGGCGTGTCACTGTGGCTTTTTAGAAATGCTTTTAGAGAAGCAAGGGGACAATAGTTTTTTTTTTTCATAGATTACTTGTCTAAAATCAGTATGTCAGGAGGTAGTGACAGAGTGAAGAAATATGTTAAAAATATATTGTTAGAAAAGTTACATACAGCTCCTTTAAGGTAGATGTAGAAAATCAAAAACAGGAACATATCTGCATTGGTTTTTGTCAGGATTCCAACAGATTCTTAAAACCATTTAGAGAAGTCAAGGTTGAGATCTTCATATCTTTTTGTAAGATATTCCATGAAGCAGGAGTGGAGTAAGAGAAAGCCCTTTTGTCTAGTTCAGTCCTCACTGACGGAACACTGCAGGTAATCATGTCCTGAGAGCGCACGCTGTAGCTGCACTCACACAGAGACATGTAGGAGGAGATGTATGAGGGCAGCAGACCAAGAAGTGATTTAAAGATGAAAATGTACCAGTGGAAGAGTCTGCGTGAGGTTAATGATGTCCAGTTAACCAGTGAATACAGGGTGCAGTGGTGGGTACGATAATCACAGCCAGTTATGAATCTTAGTGCACCATGATAGACAACATCCAACATCCGCAGGGTGCTTGTAGGAGCATTCATGTAGAGAATGTCACCGTAATCAATGGAGGGAAGGAAAGTCACAGATACAAGGCGTTTCCTAACATTCAGTGTTAGACATGATCTGTTTCTGAAAAAGAAACCCAGTTTAACTTTCAGTTTCTTCACTAGGTTTTCCACGTGGAGTTTAAAAGAGAGATGTGAATCGACCAGGATACCCAAATATTTATAGGAATCAACAAACTCAATAGGAACACCATTTGAAGATAAAATCAGAGGAAGAACTGCTGGGACCGCCTTCCTATTTGAAAAAAACATCCCTCATATTTTATATCTCATATCTCATATTTTAACTCATAGCTTGCTACTTTTAGTTACTGTTTTATACAGTACTTATATTCATTCAACTTCATTTAAACAGGTTAGTCTCATTGAGCCTCGAGGATTCACCGACATCCTGTTTGAAAATCACATTCCTTTGCTGATAAAACCAAAGGGATGTTTCCAAACCGGAAGTCGGTCCCAGCAGTCATTCCTTTCATTCAACCTTTATTTAAACAGATAAGTCACATTGAGCCTCAAAAACTCATTTACAAGTGAGATCTGTTGGACAGACAATAAAAGTGGTGAAAAATAACTTTGATTTTATCTTCGAATGGTGTCCCTATGGAGTTTGTTGATTCTTATAAAGACTTGAGTATTTTGGTCGATTCACATCTCTCTTTTAAGACCCTCATCAAAACCTTGGTAAGGAAACTGAAAGTTAAACTGTGTTTCTTTTTCAGAAACAGATCATGTCTAACACTGAATGTTAGGAAACGCCTTGTATCTGTGACTTTCCTTCCCTCCATTGATTACGGTGACATTCTCTACATGAATGCTCCTACAAGCACCCTGCGGATGTTGGATGTTGTCTATCATGGTGCACTAAGATTCATAACTGGTTGTGATTATCGTACCCACCACTGCACCCTGTATTCACTGGTTAACTGGACATCATTAACCTCACGCAGACTCTTCCACTGGTACATTTTCATCTTTAAATCACTTCTTGGTCTGCTGCCCTCATACATCTCCTCCTACATGTCTCTGTGTGAGTGCAGCTACAGCGTGCGCTCTCAGGACATGATTACCTGCAGTGTTCCCTCATTGACCTCTTTGGCCTTGACTTCTCTAAATGGTTTTAAGAATCTGTTGGAATCCTGGCAAAAACCAATGCAGACATGTTCCTGTTTTTGATTTTCTCCATCTGCCTTATAATCTGTCTGTTTTGCTACTTTGATATCTTTGTTTTAACTTGTAAAAAAAATATCTGTATTTATCTCTTAAGTTTGTCTATTGTTGATTGTTTAAGGAAAATCTACTGTTGCTGTTGTCATCATTCTTTTTTTTTTGTCAGTTTGTAGACAGGTCTCTCTTGTAAATGAGTCCTTGAGGCTCAATGAGATTAACCTGACTAAATAAAGGTTGAATGAATTGAGGACTGAACTAGACAAAAGGGCCTTCTCCTATTCTGCTCCTGTTTCCTGGAATATCTTACAAAAATATCTCAAGCTCTCGACCTTGACCTCTCTAAGTGGCTTGAAACTGCTGGCAACAACCAGTGCAGACATGTTCCTGTTTTTAGTATTTTATATTGCTTTATAATGTAGTAGCAGGATTTTTTGTTGTTGTTTGTTTTATATAATTTATTATTTTGTTTACTTTTTCATTTTATATGCTTTTTATGATTGTTTATTGTTGTCTGTACCTTGCCTGTGTTCTTTGTTGAAAACAGGTCTCTTGTGAATGAGTCTTCGAGACAGAACCAAGTAGGTTAAAAAATGAATGAATGAATGAATGAGCGCAGAAGAAGAAGCAGCCGGCAGGGGGCGGTGTTTCCACTTCCGGTGAGGATGAGTGCAGAAGAAGAAGCCGGCAGAAATGTTTTTTTTTCTTCTAAATGTTAACTTTTTTTCTCCTGTTTTTGTATTGTATGCCCTGTTATAATGTTTTGATATTTTTGCTTTGTTTGTTTGTTATATTTCCTTCATTAAAAAAAAAAAGCCGACAGAGAGCGGTGTTTCCACTTCCGGTGAGGATGAGCGCAGAAGAAGAAGCAGCGGAGCTCCTCTGTAGCTCTATCATGACCGAATCGATGTAGGAGGAAACAAAAGGGACTCCTCTGATCCAGACGGACTCTGTGATGGCGGGCGAGGAGGAGCGGGAGGTGGTTCGGGTCAAAGTCAAGGTACGCTGTTTGCTAACGGCTCCGTTTCTGTTCGTGAGAGCTGAAGCAACGAGCTCCAGTTGTTTACCTCCTGCTTTGTTTGTGTTTGTTTTGTTGTTGTTGTGACGGGAGCGCGCTGAGGCTTCTGATCGATCACTTTTCTTTCGATCGATGAGCCTGCAGGTGAACCCGACTCTTCCACAGTTTTCTCTTTTCATCCAAGTCGAAGCTGTTTCTCTGAAGCTGCGGGTGACGTCACCACCCGCTCAGTGCACGCGCGTGCACGCGCGAGACCGATCGTGACGTCAAACGTTACCTGGATAGAAGGCTGTTTTGTTGCAGTAGGATGTGAACATGATTTAATTATACTTAGAAACAAATAATCATTAACTGTGAGACACAACAGAAACTGGAGTCAAAATAAATGTACATTTAATAAATGTACATTTAATAAATGTACAAATTTACATTTATTAAATGTACATTTATTAAATGTACATTTATTAAATGTTCATTTATTAAATGTACATTTATTAAATGTTCATTTATTAAATGTACATTTATTAAATGTACATTTATTAAATGCTGGAGCAGATGTTTACACACAGGTTTGACATTAAATGTGAATAAACCTGAACCTGTTTGAGCTCAGCTACAGATCTAATAAAGATGCTGCTGAAAAAAGTCCAGCGTGGACTGAGAAGACGAAGACATTACTCCCAAGTGACGTCAAAAAGACAGATTACAGTTTGTCCCCACAGGGACAAATTTTGGAGACATGTCCTGTGGTCACTCTGTGATGACACTAAAACATGACTGTGACTGTAAGAACCAGGAGGAAGCGTCATTCCAGGAGGGAAGCTTGGACACAAGTCGGTCTTCAAATGGACAATGTCTCTCAGCATTTGGACATATTGGTTCCAAAGTGGCTGAAGGAGCTGTCACAAAGTCTCGGTCCTGCAGAAGATCTGTGGGCAGAGCTGAAAGTCAACAAACCTGACTCGGTTCGACCGGTTCTGTCAGGAGGACCGGGACGAACGTCCAACAGAATGTTGTGGAAAGAAAAACAAAATGCAGGTAGTCCCCGACTTACGAGCGAGTTCCGTACTTATGAGTTGCTCGTAAACCGAAAATTCGTAATTCGGGACTACCTTTTTTTTTTATATATATACCGCACAAGCACGTACATGTGCGGTAATGAACAGTTACAAAGCATTTCAACTATCCTAACACTTTAAAATACTTTAAAATATGAATAAAAAATATAAAAAATTAATTTCTTACTTTGAGCTGAGCTGTTTGCCTCCCTCCGCTGTGTTACGTCCGAGCTCCCAGGCTTCCTGTAGCACCATGCTGTCCAAACCCTTTACAGGAAGGACTGTTAGTATGCTATCTTCATACATTTGGAGCCAGAAAAATGTTTTAATAAGTTTTAATAACTTACCAAAAGCCGTCTGCCAGCGCCGCCATTAGCAGCACCTGTTAGCATTAGCCCCACCGAGTCCGCAGTTACGGGCAGTCCAGTTTAGCTGCAGCTTCAAAAAGGCTGTCGGCTTTGTTATTCCAAGTTAGCTGGGTGTCCCCCGATATCTTCTGCTTCCAGTCCGACATCGAGGCGAGCTCCAGGAACCTCTGATCGCACAAAGCCGGCTGTCTGCTGCAGCTCCGGTGGTCCGTTTAGCATGTTAGCCTTAGCTCATACCATGAGCTGCTGGTCTCGCGCGGCGCTGTGGGAGCGCTCGGCGGAGCGATCGCGGCTGCTGCTCCAGTCCTGAGACATTCACAGAGTTCAGGGAGTGTTTCCAGTTAATTTATCCGTATGAGGCATCCTCTTATGGGAGAAACAGTCCTCCAAAAGCCGACTGCCGAGTGCCGAGACTCTGGAACTAATGAATGTAAAATGGCGGAGGCGGTATTTCCGGTTCCTGGTTCCCGCAGGAAGTTGTTCAAAAAAGCATGAAATTATTAAAAAATAAATAATAATAATGATACTTTACGTATTTATAAAGCCATTTAAAACATTCACAGCTGCAACAAAGTGCTGTACACATGAAATTAAGAACATTTAAACACACAAAAAAAATAGTAATAATAATTATTATTATTTTTTCATATTTTTATTAATTATGATAATCTCGTAAAGTCGGACGCTCGTAGGTCAGGGCGCTCGTAAGTCGGGGACCACCTGTGTTTGACCCAAGTTGGACAGTTAAAGGCAAAGTTGCCAAATATGAACAACGCTGATGGCAACTTGTTACTTTAAATAGTTTTTCAGGCATTTAACAAAAATAAATAATTTGCTGAAACAGAAAAGGTTTCGTCTGATTTCACGTCGGGCAGGAAGTAAAAAAAGCGGTCCTGATGGAAACGTCTGCTTGTGGTTCCTTCCAGAAGTGTGACGGAGCTCTTCCTGTGGAGTTGCGCTCCTTCGCTGTGGACCCTCAGATCACGTCGCTGGAGGTTCTGCAGCACATCCTCATCAGGGCCTTCGAGCTGAACGGGTACGAGCGCTCGCCGCCACCCATCCGTGTCGTTCACAGAGTTCATCACTGACGGCGTCTGTTCTGCTTCCAGGAAGCGTAACTTCAACGTGAGCTACCTGTCCCGGGACCGGAGCGGCGTGGAGACGCACCTGTCCCTGCTGTCGGACTGGGACTTGGACGTGGCCTTCATGAGTGCAGCCAAACCTTTTCTGCAGCTCAAGATGGACGTGAAACCCTCTGAGGAGAGTAAGACCGCTGTCCTGTAAGCTACTAGCACCTGGCAGGTAGGGGGTCCACACTCGAGGTTCACTGAGTTCTCTTTGTCTTCCTGCAGGTCCGCTCATGGAGGACTGGGACATCATCAGCCCCAAAGATGTGATCGGGTCTGAGCTGCTCCTTGCAGAACGAACCAGGTCTCTGGCGTCTGCAGCGCTTCCCTTCACCCAGACCTTACTGTCCCAGGTGAGTGCACGTTCACCTGCGCTCGTGTCAAAAGTGTTAAAGGTCCACTGACATCATCTTTGAACTTTGCATAAAATCAGTGCTGGGCAGCGCTAATCCAAAAATTAGTTCCGCTATTTCTAAAGCACTTATTAATTTATTTAGGTCCGCAATTTCAAAAGCGTTTATGTATTAGCAATGCTAGTGGAAGCTAATGCTAACACGCTAACCGCCATTTTGAACAGGGCAAATGGCGAACTACTTTTTTTAATCCAGCAGATTTGACCATTTCGTGAACCGGTTAAGCTCAGAAAAACCTTGTGCTATAAAGTCAGCTAAGAAATATATTTTTTCTCAGCAAAGAAATAATTGTTTTTACCGTGTTTTCTTGGAAAGTCCTTAGCTTCTGTGGCCGCCGCCATTTTGAAGAGGGCAAATGGCGAACTACTTTTTTTAAATCCAGACGCGTCGCGTAGGCCGCTGAGAAACATCCATAAGTTCACCCTCCATGTTAAAAACTCTTCGTCTGACTCTTCGAAAACAAGCAATAAGGCTGCAGAGTAACACACTGGCTGCTAACTGCGCTCTCTCTAGCCAAGAGACTGAGGGGGACGCTTTTTTGTCACGGACCACATCCGGCGCTGACAGGATATGGTCTGTTAGCAGTCGTCCGGTTGATTTAAGAGCCCCTAAATAAGTTTTTTCGTTTTTACTGATAGATAATTAGTTATTGAGATTTGATTTCACACAATGAATGAATCGTTTTCTTAGGGAGTCAACAAAATAAAAAATATTACCGTACTGCTTTTAAGATTTGGTTTTAAAAACAGCTTAAACTAATAACAGGTCAGTTCCACATTTTCAGTGTAAATATAGCGGTACTGCATTTTAAATAAAAATAGCACAAATCCGCTTATGAATGATAAAAGTTAAGTCAATCCGTTGTAACGCTGACAAATTGTTTAGGTCCGCTATAAGCGGATTAGCGCTTTAGCGCTCCCTAGCGGTCTGGCGCCCACCTTTGCATAAAAGGATACAACATACCTGTAAATATCTTGTATCATTCATTTATGTTCGTTTTTGCAAACAAAATGATAAATTAATGAAAATTCCTTTCAAACTGAGTTTAAAATTAAAAACCGCTTTTCTTCATGGAAAATCCGACTACCGGTACACGCGAATGCAACATCTGTGACGTTGCAATGAGAACGTCTTTTAGTACGCCCCTTTTACATATTCATGGCGAACAAGAAATAAAACGATGAAATTTATCAATCTCATGCTGGGTACCCACTGCACCGGTGTCGGGTGGCTGAAGCGGCCGGTTTACGTTCAAAGTCTATGGGGAGACGCGTGGAGTCGCGGCGAACCGTGAAGCGGCGCGTTTTGAGTGATTGAAGCGGCGCGACGGCACGCTGCAGTTCCTTTCCACGCACGCGCGCGTCCAAAGCAACCTACGCGTCGAGCCGCCAACGTCATAAAATTCGATCTCTGGTGGCTCGACGCGTCCAGCAAACAGTCGGGAGAGCCTCTGCTATGTGATGACACAACGACAACGGGACTTTTTTTTGACTTTTTAAACTTACCTGATCGAGCCTCCATGAATTGGAACCAAACTCCGGTAAGAAACTTGGCATTTTAACCAGTTACAGCTGTCCACTCCAGCGTTTGATCACCCCAAACATAAAAAAACGTTTTAATCTCACCAAAGACTGTCGGAGCTGCAGTAAACAACTGACCCGGAAAACAAGCTAGACCTCCTCCCCTCTGCTTCCCCCTAGTGCGCGTCATCAGACGGTCTTCAGTGGCTATGTGGGGACGTGACAAGCGGCCAAAAGGGGGCGGCAGGAGCGTTCTGACAAGTTTGGTGGGGACCAGGCATAAGTTAAGATTTGAGCGATTTGTTTTCAGTTTGGGAAGCAGGAAGTTAGATGAACAAGAAACAGCAGGTTCTAATTTAGGTCCGCATCCATATTTATTTCAGTTTTACCTGTTCAGGAAGTGAGGGAGCTCCGAGGGGGGGCAGCTTTGTTTATTCCATACTTGACGACGTTTTTCATCTTTTGGGAAAGTGAAAAGGCTCACTTGTTCACTGATGATATTAGAACACCCAAATGCGACACAATGTAACAGCATTTTTCAAGTTATACAAAAAAAAGGCGATCTGGCAGAGAATATGTTTTGAGTTATCCTAGCAGACGCAGACTGAAGGTCCTTCCTACGTCACAGATGTTGCATTCACGTGTAGTCGGATTTTCCATGAAGAAACACGGTTTTTAATTTTTAAACTCAGTTTGAAAGTAATTTTCATTAATTTATCATTTTGTTTGCTAAAACGAACATAGTTGAATGATACAAGATATATATGTTGTAACATTTTATGCAAAGTTCAAAGATGATGTCAGTGGACCGATGTTAACCAGCGGTTCAGTCGTGGAACGTCCAGCTCTCTGTGACCCGTGGTTCTGATGTGAAGTCTGAGCTGCAGATCCAAACAGGACCGGGTTTTGACACTCACTTTGAGAGGAACTGTTTGCTCGTGTTCAGGTGGGACGGACCCTGTCTCGAGTCCAGCAGGTCTTCACCTGGTCGTACGCGGAGGACTTCAAACCCTTCAAGCCTCCGCTGAGCGACGCCGAGTTCCACAGCTACCTGAACGGACAGGGCCAGCTGACCCGACCCGAGGAGCTCAGGCTGAGGATCTACCACGGCGGCGTGGAGCCGTCCCTCAGAAAGGTCAGCCTCCATCTTTTACCGACGTCGTCCAGGTGCCCAGCGGCGATTTGAGGTTGCAGATGTTAACTTGTGTTGGCTTGTCAGCAGGGGTGCGACTCTCTCAGTGTCTGGAGAATCGATTCAATTCCGATTTTTTGTGTCACGATTTGATTCAAAATCGATTTTTTTTTTAATTCAGAAACTATTTTTCTATTAAAATGGTCATAAATTTAGTTTCAGTTTTGTAACTGACAAGCTGAAAAGAATAAACAACAATGTAAACAAATGGAACATTTATTTAAAACAATAATTTTAAACTGAGAATATTAAACAACAATGTAAACAAATAGAACATTTATTTAAAACAATAATTTTAAACTGAGAATATTAAACAACAATGTAAACAAATAGAACATTTATTTAAAACAATAATTTTAAACTGAGAATATTAAACAACATTGTAAACAAATAGGACATATATTAAACAACAATGTAAACAAATAGAACATTTATTTAAAACAATAATTTTAAACTCAGAATATTAAACAACAATGTAAACAAATAGAACATTTAGTTAAAACAATAATTTTAAACTGAGAACATTAAAGTCCATGACCCACCATGTTTTCAAATTGCATCGCCATTAATATTTATTAGTTTATTTAAAAATAATACAGGAGCGTTTATTTATATTGTAGAGAAATAATGCAAAATGTGTTATTTCATGATTTATAGCAGATTTTAGCAGAAGCTCCGGGAAGATCTGCCCCTCTCCAAATATGGGCATTCACATCACTAAAGATTCCGCCTTGGAGTTACAGGCGGAGTTTTAATAAGCCTTCATCAACTTCCATGACCGCTGCTCAGAGAGAGGAAAAAAAAAAGAGAAGCGGTTGCTCACTGATGTCTGTCATATTCTGAGCAGCATCCACGTAGACATACTAGTTTAATTCGCTTGATCGCGACAAATTCATTCATTTCCGCATCGCCTTTTTATTCTCTCCCCTGACCAGACAGGTCGGGAGTAGAAAGGCAGCCGCAGCGCGGAGCTCTGTCGGTCTGGATGTACCATCGCGCGCGGGCTTCCCCGTGCTCTCTGTGCTTCCCCGTGCTCCAGCAACAAGGCTGGACAGAACCGAGCCCCAGCACGAACTTCAAAGCTGACCCGCAGCGGAACGGGGAGCCAGGGAGAAGCCGCACGGCTCGCTCCTCTCTGGGCAGAGGAGAGGAGAGCAGCCAGCAACAGTCGCAGCGGTGTTATATCTTATTAAAAAGGTCTATAAAATAAATAATAAATAAAAGCAGACCACTGGTCCAGTTGTACACAAAAATGCACCAGGAAATATGCAGTTTTACTCTCACTCTCATAAACCTCCATGGAAACTCACTCCTACCTTCTGCCTTGCTTTCTGGGTGGAGATCAATGTAACGAAAGGCATGACCCTTCGGGACTTTTCGGCCAGGTTTCCGGATTCATTCGGGAGTGGGTTTTTTTTTTTTTTTTTTTTTAACCCTCGCCTGGCCCAAATGCAAAAATGAAAATAAAATTCATAAAATACTACAGTAATTCTCCAATATGGTGAATTGTTACTGTCACGGTGGGTGTTGTCCTTTAAACAACAATGTAAACAAATAGAACATTTATTTAAAATAATAATTTTAAACTGAGAATATTAAACAACATTGTAAACAAATAGGACATATATTAAACAACAATGTAAACAAATAGAACATTTATTTAAAACAATAATTTTAAACTCAGAATATTAAACAACAATGTAAACAAATAGAACATTTAGTTAAAGGGGACCACACATGCAAAATTCACTTTTTAATGTTTTTTTACTAAACTTTGGGTATTTACTTCATAAAAAAACAGTCCTTGTGCCAAAAAAATGCACCCAGTGGTTTATTTACTCTAAGTAGATTTATTTATTTTTGATAAATACACCAGGATTCACACTTCCTGCATTTATTGACGTCACAAGCCGCCAGCCAATCAGATCAAACCTGAGTCCAGCCCCTCACCTAGCAACCCCTGGTTAGGCTCAACCCACTTCTGTATTAAACACATGACTGTTGTTTTTCATGATTTCATCTCATCTTTTGTTTATATGTTCTTAATTTCATGTGTACAGCACTTTGTTGCAGCTGTGTTTTTTTAAATGGCTTTATATCTCCTCCTCCACCATAACCCTCAGCACTGGCTCTCCTCAGGGATGTGTGCTGAGCCCCCTTCTGTTCACTCTGCTCACATATGATTGTACAGCCACACTTCCAGGCTGTCATATTGTTAAGTTTGCAGATGATACAGCGGTGGTGGGATGCATCACAAACAATGATGAGTCCAGCTACAGACAGGAGGTGGAACATCTGGAGAGCTGGTGCAAAGAGAACAATCTTCACATGAATGTGAAGAAGACAAAGGAGATGATTGTGGACTTCAGAAGGAACAAACACACCCATGCCCCACTGATAATAGGTGGGTCTGCAGTGGAAGTGGTCTCCAGCTACAAATACTTGGGTGTACACATGAATGATAACCTCAGCTGGAGCAACAACACCACCAGCCTGATCAAGAAAGGTCATCAGAGACTCTACTTCCTCAGACGGCTGAGACGAGCCGGTCTGAGCAGCCCAGTTCTCACCTCGTTCTACAGGTGTGCAGTGGAGAGCATCCTGTGCTCCAGCATCAACGTGTGGCATGGAGGCTGCACAGTTGAAGAAAGAAAAGCTCTGCAGAGAGTGGTGAAGGCTGCACAGAAGTCTGTTGGAGTCAGTCTCCCCACCATCACAGACATTTACACCTCTAGATGCAGGAAAAGAGCCACCTGTATCATGAAAGACCTCACTCATCCAGCACACTCACTCTTTGCCCCACTCCCCTCAGGACGGAGGTTGAGGAGCATCAAGTGTAGAACCACTAGACTGAGGAACAGCTTCTACCCTGAGGCTGTTAGACTCATGAATAAATAAAAATAAAATTAAAATAAACACTGCAAAATATCACATCATGGTGATGCTGATCTGTTTTCTTGTTGCTGTGTTCATCTGTGACCATCTGCTCATACAAACTCATGTTCGTGCTGCTGTTTATTCCCACTATATTAGGCTTAGTGTATTACTAGTTGATGTTTTTCTTAGTTAGTTCTCGATGTTATTACTGTTTTTCTCTTTCATTTGTTGTTGGATGTAACTGGGACCTCGTGTACATAATCTCGTTTTCATCTCATGTACCACATGCGGTGCAAATGACAATAAAGACTCTCTGACTGACTCTCTGATAAATAAAGTATAATTGTTATTTTTATGTTTTAGTTCAATTTTTAGTGTATTTGCGATCGCTGCCAACGCGCAGCCGGCAAAAATTAAACGAGCGGACCACAGGCGGAAGGACCGGGTTCGACGGGACCCTCTTCCGGCGCGATGGAGCGGAGCTTCAACTGTACAGCCTTGCAGCAGCCTCGCAGCAGGCTCGCAGCAAGAGGACCTTCTCCTTACAGATTAATTTACGGGAGACACTTGGTGAACTTTGTGTTGTCTTCACTGGAACAGCGATAACTCCCAAAATCTCATCGCGTGCAACGAGCGGAGCTGGCGAAAACCGGAAGAGGAACAAGCTAACATTAGCTTCGGATTCGGGTGGTCTAATGCTAAAAGGAGCAGCAAACTGCGGCGCGCTCAGACGGGTTTCGGTAAGTTATCTTAAGCTAACACTAACAGTAAGTCAAATGAGTAATAAAAAAAGAGCTAATTTTAAAACAACAACACATTACAGATACTGGCTGTTACAGAGGGCGTGAACAGATCGTTGAAGGGCGTGGACTTCAAGAAACCGGTCGTTCAAAACGAAAGTTAAAAATGGCAGAATTAAAAAGGGTATAATTGATTATCTAATAATTATTTTGTGCATTAAATTGAAGGAATAGGGTCTGGATATCCCACAGAAATACCATAAAAATTTAAAAAATACATCTGAGGTCCCCTTTAAAACAATAATTTTAAACTGAGAATATTAAACAACAATGTAAACGAAATAGGACATATATTAAACAACAATGTAAACAAATAGAACATTTATTTAAAACAATAATTTTAGGTTCTGTACTGTATCAAATTTTTTGCATCATTTGATATTTATACCAAAAATAAAAACAAATAATACAGGAATGCATTAAATTCTGTAACTTAAATTACAGTATTAGGTTAGCTTCGTTGCCTGGACTTCTCTAAAACAATAAAATTAAAATCTAGGAACAAATAATTCATCATCCATCATCTTTACCCACTTCTTCCTTTAAGAGTCACGGGGGTCACTGATGTCCATGTCCAGTCATCACTGTGCGAGAGGTGGGGGACAGTCCATCATAGACAAATAATTCAATAGATATATAAAAAAGTAAACAGACTTCAGCCTACCATAGTGCATTAACCTTTAACTCAAAATAAAATACAGACTTAAGTTTTTTTTAACATATTCATTCATATTTAGTAAAAAAATAAATTAATAATAATAATAAATCGATTTTGGGGCGTTTAGAATCGATTCTGAATCGCCAGGACTAAGAGTCTAGATTCTTTAAAATTTGATTATTTTTTTTCCTGCACCCCTACTTGTCAGGTGGTGTGGCGGTACCTCCTGAACGTTTATCCCGACGGCCTGAGCGGACAGGAGCGCATGGACTACATGAAGAGGAAGACGAAGGAGTACGAGCAGCTGAAGAGGGGGTGGGCGGCGCGGGTCAGCCACGAGGAGCTGGACTTCATCCGTGGCAACGTTCTCAAAGACGTCCTGAGGACGGACCGAGCTCATCCGTACTACGCGGGCTCAGAGGACAGTCCGCACCTGACCGCGCTGACGGACCTGCTCACCACGTTCGCCATCACGCATCCTCAGGTGTGTCCAGGTGTCTGAACGGCTCTTCATCCATCCAACGCTCCTTGTTTGGTTTCCTGTTTGGCTCTTTAGACGAGAGAATCGATTTTTGAGAGATTCCGATTTTTGGTGTCACGATTTGATTCAAAATCGATTTTTCGATTCTGAAACGATTTTTGATTCAGAAACGATTTTTCTATTAAAATGGTCATAAATTTAGTTTCAGTTTTGTAACTGACAAGCTGAAAAGATTACACAACAATGTAAACAAATAGAACATTTATTTAAAACAATAATTTTAGGTTCCTTATTGTATCAACGTTTTTTGCATCGTTTGATATTTATACCAAAAATAGTATCAAATAATACAGGAATGCATTAAAATTATTTAAACAACTCAAAGTACTGAAGTTTTATGATTTGGTGGGCTATAATATTTTGTTAGTAATGTATAGGGCTCATAAAAATACACTACCTTCAAATGTTCAAATGTATTTTGTTAAGAGAGAAAGCTGCTACAGTCTTAAGGGAACTGACATTTTTGCAAAGCCAAGACTAGTTTGAAGGAAGGGTTTATTTCAATACAGGGAGTTGAATTGTGGAATGGTTTGGGAAATGATGATAAAAATGTAAACTCTGTGATTATGTTTAAAAAAAAAGATCAAAACTAAATTGTTAACAAAATACTAAAACTTTTAGTTAAGTGTTTAATGTTCTAGATATTTGTAGATTGTGAAAAGTTACTCTTTTTGCTGTTACTTATAGAAGATTATTGTTTGAACTTGTTTTGTTTTTGAAAAAAGGAGCAGATAAAATAAGATTTCTTCTTCTTTCTGCCACTTTTCATTTTACGTATTCTTTCATATACTATGAGATATGGTTTTATTTTCTTTATGTTTTGGGTTTTAATGTAAAAAAATATATATATCGATTTTGGGGCTTTTAGAATCAATTCTGAATCGCCAGGACTAAGAATCTAGATTCTTTTTAAAAAATTGATTTTTTTTCCTGCACCCCTGTTTTTCAACTTCCTGTTTGTCTTTGTCGTTTTTCAGATTTCTTACTGTCAGGGGATGAGCGACATCGCCTCGCCGATACTGGCGGTTATGGACAACGAGGCGCACGCCTTCATTTGTTTCTGTGGCGTCATGAAGCGGCTGGAGGGAAACTTCCGGCAGGACGGGCAGCTCATGTCCGTGAAGTTCCAGCACCTGAAGCTGCTGCTGCAGTACTCGGACCCGGAGTTCTACGCCTACCTGGTGTCCCGGGGAGCCGACGACCTCTTCTTCTGCTACCGCTGGCTCCTGCTGGAGCTCAAGAGAGAGTTTGCGTTCGACGACGCTCTGAGGATGCTGGAGGTCACCTGGAGCTCGCTGCCCCCCGATCCTCCGGAAACCGAAGTGGAGCTTCTGGGGCCGCCGCCGGACGAAGCGCCGTCGTGCAGAGACGGGGAGGTCGAGAACGGCCTCGAAGACGACGAGGTGCAAGAAGAGACGCAGCGGAGGCGACATATGCTGAGACCGTCGAGAGAGGAACCTGATCTGAGCAGGAGCTTCATCCCTGACGAGAAACGCCACCAGGACGTGGGTTCTGGACGTGGACAGGGCGGCGTCGACTGCGACCACGCTCCAGAGGCGACGGAGAAGTTGGCTCGGCGGTGCTGTCAACGACAAACCAGTTTTGGAGAGTTTAAATACTACACAGCCCGGAGTGAAGACGGCTTTGACGTGGAGGGCGCCGACAGACGTCCAAATGGCTCGAGGCGCCAGTCCACGCTGGACAGCGAGGACGACCCGGGAGAACAAACGCCGCTCATTAAAAACGGTGACAGCGGCTCGTCTCCGGTGTCGTCGCGCTCGCTCCTCCCTGGTGGCCCGCCAGCCTGGAAAACCGGTTCCTCCAGTTCTCCCACTTCACTTTCAAACTCCAACTGGCCCGGAGCGTCTCCAGACTCTCCTCCAAAGTCCCCGTCCACAAACGGCGAACGCGAGGCCTTATCAAGAACTGCCCCAAAGGTCGTGACCTCTCCAACCCCGGCGCCGAGCGCCACGGGGACCAGGTCTCCCACGGCGTCTGTGAAGATGTCCGCAACTTCTCCGTCTTGCGTCCCGAGCGGTTCCCTGCTGTCTTCGCCCGTTCTGTCCTTCGGCCGGTCGTCGGCTCACAGCCAGTCCTCGCTCAGCATCAAATCCCTGGTCGGCGCCCGAGCCGCCTCGCTGGACGCCAGCATCAAGCCGTGCTCCTTACCGCCGCCGGAGGAGTTTGGTAAAGGCAACCCCTTCATGCTGTTCCTGTGCCTGTCCATCCTGCTGGAGCACCGGGACCACATCATCAAGAACGGCCTGGACTACAACGAGGTCGCCATGCACTTCGACCGCCTCGTTCGGCGCCACAACCTCAGCCGAGTCCTGCAGAGGGCCAAGGCGCTGTTCGCCGACTACCTGCAGAGCGAGGTGTGGGACTCTGAAGAAGGGGACGAGGTCAGCTCGGACTCCCCGACAGCCGCGGCGCCGCAGTCCCCTTCATCCATGTCCGCCCAGCCCGTCTACAGCCCCCTGGCGTCGCCGGCGTCCTCGCCAAACTCCACCTATAACCTCGCCACCACCGTCCCCACCCCGTCGGCTCACGTCTCCCTGTCCCCCGCGTCATGATGGACTCAGCAGCCTGTCGGGGGGAGCGGGGGTCGTGTTTAGACAGTCTGATGACTTTTATTCCTTCTATCTGAGCTCGTCCTGAGCGTGGGACTCGACTCTGGTTTGTCCTCGGAGGCGGCGGACACATGAGGTTTTTAAATCCTGTCAACGGTTGATGCAACTAGCAATTCTTTTCTTATCTTAGTTTTCATTTCCAGCCACAGAAGGATTTTATCGACAGCACTGACGGGAATCTACCAAAAAAAAATCAAGGTTTTACACAAATTATTTCACTTAGTCAAAGTGTTGGGCGTCCGTGGTGCACCAGGGTCCAGACCACTTGAAGGACCTGGACGTAGCCACTGTGACGCCGCCTGCTGCTCCTCCAGCTTGGTGTTCGGGTTCTGACGTCTTCGTTTCTGAAGCGGAGCGAAAAGGTCCCGACGGAACAAAGATCTGCTTCTTTGAGGTTTCACGTCTGTTTTAATGACAGCTGCGTCGCCACCAGCACTCGAGAGCAGAGCCAGCAAATAAAACGACGACGCGTGGAGAACAAAACTGTTGGCCGAACCAGGAGCTCGCCGTGACTCGGTGACGTTCCTCAGTCTCCAAAGTGTCTCCAAATAGTTTCGAGGGTCCTCAGTGTCCTGACTCAGATTGTCTCAGCGTTGTTGGGGACGTCTGGGGACGTCTCGAGCGCTTCTCGCTTCAGTTTGTGAAGGTTTCAGAGGTCCAGACCTGTTCTTTGAGCCCTGCACAGGAGCTCCTTTCTGACAGAACGTCCAGGTGTAAAATCTGACCAGACAAAGGTTAAAGAACTGGTCCAAGGTGTTCTCCTGCAGATTATATCATAACGCTGTTCAGGTGAGCGACAAAGTGATCTGCTGGTTTTGGACAAACAGGACTGGATTTTCTAGAATCGGACAGTTTCCATCAGTCTCAGCCAGATGACTCCTTTGGACCCTCTGAACTCTACGAGATATTTTTTAATTGAACACGGAGTTTTTTTTAATGCAGCCAAACAATTTTAACAAATCGGTGTAATACTTAAACCCACCAGTAGGTGGTGGAGACGTCCACTTTTAACACGTCGAGACGAAAACGTGTCGCTGGGCCGAGTTTAGCTCGTTTTTCTGTTTGTTGTTGTCAACGCCGCATTTTCTGTTCCGACTCCAGCACAAGTTAGAAGTTTAAAACGAAGGATATAAAATGTTTTGCAGCTTTTAGTTTCAGAGGCACAAAGAGGTGGGACTGTGCCCCGCCCGCACCACTCGTTGGCAAAATGTCCGCTTGGGAACGAGTTCAAGTGTTTTCCTCATTAAAAGCTCGAGGCGCTAACGCAGCAGAGAGTTTTTAACGTGGACTGCTGGGGGTTTCGGGCGGAGTCGCTGGGCTGAGACGGTTCGAGACAAACTGGACGCTGATTTTTTTTCCTTGGAATCAGTGAACGGTGCATTAGCTTGAATTTCTGGAAAAGTTTGGACCAAACTTTGCCAAGAATTGCATGTTTAAAGAGTAACTTACCTCACTGTCAAAAGATAGCTCCGCCCCCATACCAGATTCAAAAAAATGCATCAAAATGGGCGTGTCGAGAGACAAGGAGGGGAGGAGTTGGGGGTTATGCTGCGTTCACGCCCTCTCTAGCAACAAACTAAAACAAACTAAAACTCTAGCAAACAACTTAAAACAAGCAACCACAAAGAATCATTATGCAGATGTATTTATCTATTCCCACCCGATCTATCCAAAACAAAAGGCTTAAAAAAATGAAAATAATACTACAAGGTATTCCGTGACTGGGGATCGAACCTGGGTCTTCCGGATCCCAAACCTGCTCCTCCACCTCTGCCCCATCTTGGCATTCATGCATCACTTGTCCATCGCACAATAAGAAAACAAATACAACCAAATAGTTTTAGAATGCTGCAGTTTAATTTATAGATTTTGATGAAGTGAGAAGCATTCTTAAAATAAATAAGTTAAAATATACAAATAACTAGTGCCATTCCAAAAACTGAAATATGCATTGTTGCAGTTCTTTTCCGGAGTGCAACGTTCCACTTCCATATAAGGTATGAACTGCAGCGAGGACCTTCCATCTCTGCAGGGGATTGGCTCTGCTTGAATTGTGACGTCAGAGTGAACAGTCCTTGACCAATAAGAAAATTAAGCTGCAATACCACAGTTCAACCCATAGGATTAGTAAAATCATGTTTTTAGACCAAATATTGCCGATTTTAACAAACAAGCACAAAAACATGAAAATTAACAGACATAGTGCTATACAACATTTTACACACATTCTAGGGAGTTTATGAGTGCACATCTATTTTCCCAGCTCCACGTGCGCGACTACGCTGCTCACTGCACCACCTGGTGGTGGTTGGGTTAAATGCAGAAGACCAATTTCGTCTGTCAAGTATGGGAACATACACAGATGACAAATGTGACAAATTATTATTATTATTATCAGATAAAAAAAGTTAATTTTGAGGTAAGTTACTTTAAAAAAAAAAAAAAGAAGATTTGTCACTCTGAAACTGAGAATAACTTGACGGTCCCAGCGGCGGTGATGACTTCTTCTTCTTCAACGACAGAACTTAGAAACCTTTTTTCAAACTTGCGCGAGCTTGTCTCCTGAAACATGGACTCAGTTCTGGTAGCCTGCCCCCACAGGCGGGGGGTGGTTCTGCACTTTAAGACACTTTTATCGACTTGGGAGACATTTTGTGTCTTTTGTTGGGATTTTACCGAAGCACATGCTGTTTGTATTTATTCTAGTGTCGCTTTGGCTGTGCCTGAACGTCTCTGTGTGTTTTAGCCTTTTTATTTTGGAATGTTTCTTTCTGCCTTGTGTGATGTCGGTGCCTTCAACCGATGACAAACGTTACAGTAAGTCAGTTCTTAGTCTGGTCTGAACCGAGTGACGTTCGTCCACGTTTAAGATTCTCATATTTAGTTTGCTTTAAACTGAAGAGCCAAATCAACCAACGTGTCTTTGTTCTTGTTTCCTGAGATTAGCCTCAGAAAGTTTTGTGTTTGATGATCACACGTCCACCGAGGGCTGCACGTCTGCGAGGGACCTCCTTAAATATCCACTCGTTTCCTGACTCCACCTGCTGGGTGAGAATAAAACCGAATCCTTTCAGAAACTGAAAACCTGAGTGGAAAACTGTCCCAGCAGAAGCAGCCGAAGGATTTTTAGTTTTTAAATCGAACAAACTGAATCTTTTTTTTATCCCAAAATGAAGCTAAACTTCAGCTTTTACCTCCAAAGAGTGAGGCAGCTTCAGACTCTGGATGAATCTTTTAATCTGTTTCTGAAGAACGGATTTAGGAAAGGTGCTCTTTAATTTCTTTTTTCTGTTAGTTCAAATGTTTATGGAGTGAAAGGGAAAAGTGTCTCTCCAACAACTAGCGGTACATTCTTGTTTTCTGAAGACACGTTTGAGGCTTTTAGTTTGTTTCTGAGGATCAATGGTCTCCTGTCCTTTGCAGATCAGTATTTAACAGCATACGGTAAATAAAACGGATGTAACGATACTTGAAAATGCTGGAAATATGTGCTTTTTAAAAATAATTTATCTCATGGAATTATACATGTGCACACACAAAAAAAGTTTTAAACACGGCATTATTCGCGGTTGTATCTTGGACACAAATAAAATGAAATAAAGAAACTGACAGAATTCTTTTTGAACTGGTTGATAAATGTTTCATTATGTAAGGATATATGTACTGGTCAGATTTACTGACTGTACGGTACTCCAAATGAAAGAATGAGCAGGTTTTACCCGACAAACTTATCACAAATATTCATGAGTTCCCTCTTTTTTCAGGATTTAAACAAATAAATTGTAATTGACAGGAAACGTTATTATATTTGACCTACCAAAGGTAGAATCATTTAATAACAGAATCATAAAATTACATCAAACGTGTATAACGGATTGGTTCTGATTATAGACTAACTGTTGACATATTCAATTTTGGAACAACAGACACAAGTAATGAGATGACATATTACGTTATATCTGTAAGCAAATATTTCTTAAAGTTCTGGCAAGAATAAGTAGGAGAAAGTTTAGGAGGAGGATGGAGGGAAAGATGAGGGAGTGATTTATCTTGGAGTGTTTATAACCAGAAACATGGCAGCTCCTCGTGGTTTCCGCTCGACTCCGGTCCCGCTAATGAACATCGACGTTTTACCTGTGCCAAGATTCTCGGTCTCTGCTCCAGTAAAATAGTCCCAGCCTTACGTGCACGGACCGTCCGTCCTGCTACGGCTCCCAGCGTCCATCTTACAGCGGCTCGATCAAGTCTGCATCCACCTCACCGAGGTAGCGACTACTAGTTCCGGTTTTGGCTTTTCAAGATAAAAGATTCCTCGAAGGAATTTCATTAAAGTGGAGCTTTAAAGCTCGAGGTCTGATTTCACAGCGAGTGTGCTGTGAAAACCTTGCTGATAGTGTTAGCAAAGTCGCTGTCGGACCGGTTGCTCCGCCTGCATGAAGCTGCCCCACTTCACTTACGTGAACGCCATCAGCACCCTCGTCATCGCCCTTCTCTGTAGAGTACATCTTTACTCACAGCTGAACATTAGTAAAGACAGGAGACATAAACTCAATTCGTGCGGAACCCTCTGCTACTAACGCACGTCCACACGCTCTGGACGTCTAGCGGGGAAGAGAGAGATTGCTCCGCCTTTATTGTTCTTTAAGGCGTAGCCCTCCGCCACACAAAATAGTGCCCACACACAAATACAGTAGTGTCACTTATCGTATATACGATATTGGGGTGTTGAGTGGGGGTGTTGAATATATATTCAACACCCCCACTCGATGGTGACACTCACACTCTGTGAATTGACCTTTTTAAAGTCCAAACATGTAAGAACCAAATTTCTGTAACTTTGCTCTCGTAGCAGATTTTGTGAACACATCTGCGGCCATCTCGTCAGTAGGACAGTACACCAAGACAACTTGATCCTGTAACACACTTTCTCTGATAAAGTGATACTTAATGTCCACGTGTTTGCTCCTCTGGCGATTTACAGGATTCTTTGCAAGGCGTATCGTCCCTTGGTTATCCTCAAACACTTTAACAGCTTTCTCTGAACTGTTATTCAAGTCTTTCAGAAGTTGTGACAGATAGAGCGCTTCCTGTACTGTAGCAGCCAATGCTACATATTCAGCTTCACACGTTGATAACGCAACTGTTTGCTGCTTCTTCGTTCTCCATGAAACGATAGCTCCTTTTGCATTCAGACTAAAGCATAGTTGTGCTCTTTCTGTCCATCACGTCGTTGGCCCAATCGGCATCGGCATCTGAATATCAGCTCTAGTTTAGTGTTACACTTCTTATAACACATCTCATAGTCTTTTGTTCCTTGTAAATACCTGTACACATGCTTTCA
>JBBPBX010058740.1:0-22002 GCA_038048925.1 Garcialebias charrua | reverse complement strand
GTTACAAATTAAACCTGAGTAAAAGTGTAATTTTCCCTGTCAATACCCTGGCGCAGACTCTTGACTTTGGTAAATGGCCTCTTAAAATTGAGAAGACAAAATTCTCTTACCTGGGTGTTACAGTTACGAGGAGGTATAAAGATTTATATCAAGAAAACTTTGTCTCTCTGTTGAATCAGACAAAGCAGGCATTATCCCGATGGTCACCGCTTTCCATTTCCCTCACAGGCCGTATTAACTCAGTCAAGATGGTCACTTTACCTAAGTTTTTATATCTTTTTCAAAATATTCCTGTTTTTATCCCTGGTTCATTCTTTGTTCAGTTAGATTCCATCATTTCATCATATCTGTGGCAAGGAAAACGTCCACGCTTAAATAAGACACATCTCCAAAAAACTAAGGCCGCAGGCGGTCTTGCCCTTCCAAATTTCCGCTTTTATTATTGGGCAGCAAACTTGCACTGTCTAGCATTCTGGTCATTCTATTACAACAGGCCTGACAGCCCTGACTGGGTAGAGATGGAGTCACAGTGTTCTGGGAAATGGTCCTCCGTGGCTTTCTTGGGATCCTCACTCCCGCTTCCACCACTTACAACTGTTATAAATCCAGTTATAAAACACTCACTAAAAATCTGGGCACAATTTCGTAAATGTTTCAATTTCTCTAGTTTCTCTCTCTATAGCCCTATCATGTCTAACCAACTTTTCAAACCCTCATCTCAGGACTCTGTTTTTAAAGAATGGCAAAGAAGGGGTATAGTACGCTTCAATGACTTGTTTCTCAATAACACTTTAGCTTCATTTCAACAACTATGTGAAAAATTTAGTCTTCCCCAGTCCAATTTTTTTAGGTATCTCCAAATACGGCACTTTATTACTCTTCATTTGTCCAGCCTCTCCATTTCAACTGATAGCAGTATTGTTGACACTATTCTTTCTCTAGACCCAAATAAAAAACAGTCCATTTCATTCATTTACAGTAAACTATTGGATTTGAAGCGTGCTTCCTCAGATAAAATCAAAGCTGCTTGGGAAGAGGATCTCGGCTCCTCTATTTCAGAGGACTCTTGGACCTCCATACTCAAACTGGTGAGCTCCAGTTCTCTCTGTGCTAGACATTGTCTAATACAATTTAAAGTGGTGCACAGAGCTCACATCTCTAAACTGAAATTGTCCTCTATGTATCCTGATGTCAGCCCATACTGTGTGAGATGCAAACATGCTGAAGCCTCTCTCTCCCATATGTTTTGGTTTTGCCCATCTCTGAACAAATATTGGCGGGAAATCTTTCAGACTTTATCACATGTACTAGATACACGCCTGAACCCTGACCCACTGATTGCTCTGTTTGGTCTTGTAGAGGGCATGACAAACCTAAATAAAAACCAACAACATGTAATATCGTTCACCTCTCTCCTGGCCAGACGAGCTATTTTGCTTAGGTGGAAAGAACCGTTTCCACCCACTCACGCTCAGTGGTTGGCTGACATCATGTCCTGTTTAAAGCTGGAGAAAATCAGATTCACACTCCAACAGAAAGAGGGTAAATTTGAGAATGTCTGGGGACCTTTCCTGAATCTGTTCCAGTCTCTTTGACAACACAACTCATTCAGGTTAATGCAGTCTCTTGGCTATTTTACCTTTTATTTATTTTTTTCCCTTTTCTTTTGGCAGTGATTGGGTAGGGATTATTTTCTACATGTTGTAACTTAGATTGATTGTTGTGTTTTTTTGTTGTTGTTGTTTTTGTTTGTTGTTGTTGTTGTCTGAAGAAAAAAAATGAAAAATTCAATAAAAAAGATCTTGAATTTAACAAATATAACTGATGCAAATATACTAAGTGGTATTTTGATGACTGATCTAAGTGATCATTTACCAGTTTTTACAATTTACAATAAAGAGGTTATAATTTCAAATAAAACTGCAGAGAAGAAAACAATAATAAATACATCAATTAAAGCATTAAATAGACTAAAAAGGGATTTAACAAAACAAAATTGGAGCGATGTCTATGTTGAAGATGTGAACAAAGCATATGATGAGTTTATGAACATTTTAAATGTGTTGTATAAGAAAAATTGTGTTCAAAAAAATTATGTAAAAAAAGGTACTGTTGATCATCCATGGATGACAACAGGACTGAGAAACGCTTGCAAAAAAAAGAATTATTTGTACTCTTGTTTTTTGAAGCATAGAACTCCTGAGGCTGAAAACAAATACAAAAAGTACAAAAACAAACTGGTGGGAATCATAAGGAAACAAAAGAGGGAATATTACAGTGAACAACTAAACAAAACAAATGGTGAAATAAAATCAACATGGCGAGTTATAAATAATGTTCTGAATAAACACAAGAAAGGAACTAGTTTATCACGATGTTTTGTGAAAAGTGGTAACGAAATATATGATAACAATGAAATTGTAAATGAATTTAATGACTATTTTGTAAATGTGGGATCAAACCTGGCAAAAACGATACCAAAAGTTGATAAAAACGTGAGCTACTTACTTAATGATCATAAAAATACTATGTTTCTATATGAAACTGATAAGGATGAAATAATGATGGTCACAAAAAAATTCTCTGATAAAAGATCTAAGGATTGGTATGATATGGACATGTTGGTTGTAAAAGACATAATGTCTTCTGTCATTGATCCGTTCACGTACATATGTAATTTGTCTTTTTCAACTGGTATTTTTCCAGATAATATGAAGGTAGCAAAGGTTGTCCCTATTTTCAAGAATGGTGATAAGTCTATATTCAATAATTATAGACCAATTTCCTTATTACCACAATTTTCTAAAATTCTTGAAAAATTATTTGTGATTAGATTAGATAAATTTCTTGATGACTATAACATTTTAACTAACAGCCAATATGGTTTTAGATCTAAAAATTCTACTTCTATGGCTCTTATGGAATTGACGGAACAAATTTCCACTGCTGTTGATGAAAAGCAACACTGTGTGTGGTTTATTTGTTGATCTAAAGAAAGCTTTTGATACAGTTGATCACACTATTCTCCTCGAGAAGTTAAATAAATATGGTATTCGAGGACTGACCTTGAAATGGGTATCTAGCTATTTGGAGGACAGAAGTCAATTTGTACAGATAGACAATACCAGATCAAAACTCAACAGAATCACATGTGGAGTCCCTCAGGGTTCTATACTGGGACCTAAACTTTTTATTTTGTATATAAATGATTTGGTAAAAGTGTCTGGTATTCTAAGGTGTGTTCTTTTTGCTGATGATACCACCTTCTTTTGTTTTGGTTATGATTTGAAACAAATGTTTGAGTTGTTAAAAGAGGAGATCTCAATATTACAAACTTGGTTTAGTTTAAATAAGTTATCATTAAATTTAGAAAAGACTAACTATATGTTATTTAGCAAAAATAAAATAGATAAATTTTCTATCAAAATTGATGGTGTTGAACTAAGTAGAGTGGATGAGGTGAAGTTTTTGGGTGTAATTGTTGACGAGAGATTGTCATGGAAACAGCATGTAAATTTTGTTAAAACTAAGTTATCTAAATCTATTGGCGTATTGTATAAACTAAAGGACTTGTTAAATGATAGGGCTCTCTATTTGCTATATAACTCAATTTTTGTTCCACATTTAATTTATTGTGTGGAGGTTTGGGGTAAAGCCTGTACAACTATAACAAATTCTATTTTTATTTTGCAGAAAAGAGCGGTGAGAATTATTGCTAGAAAGCCTTATCGTCATCCATCAAATGTATTATTTAAACAACTCAAATTATTGAAATTTCATGAATTGGTAGATTATAATATTTTGTTAGTAATGCATAAGGCTCATAAGAATGTGCTACCTACAAATGTTCAAATGTTTTTCATAAAGAGAGAAAGCCGTTACAGTTTAAAAGGAACTGAAATGTTTGTTAAACCTAGATATAGGACTAGTTTGAAGGGACGTTTTATTTCGAATAAGGGAGTGGAATTGTGGAATGTTTTGGAAAAAGATGTTAAAGATGTAAACTCTGTGATGAAATTCAAAAAAATTGTCAAGTCTAAACTACTAGCAAAATACTAAAGCTTCAAGTAATGCATCCTAATCTATTTGTTGATTATTGAGTGTGAAATGTTACTAAATTGATCTGTTGTTTTTGGTAGTTAATTGTTTGAATGGATTGTTTGTAAATTGTTTGTTTTGTTTTTTGTGGTAAAAAAGGGGCAGACAAAATAAGAAAATTTTCTTCTTTCTGCCACCTTTCATTTTATGTATTTTGATTTTTTTCTCATATTTATGAAATGTTTTTTTCCCATTATCTTTTATGTTGTTTTTCTTAAATATGTAAAATGAATAAAACTTTCATAAATAAATAAATAAATAAAGCTCTAAAAGAGCACAGAATGTCATGATTTCAACTCCCTGCCTCCACTGCTGTCAGCCAGCTGCAAATGCTCAGCCACGCCCACTTCTCCGCTCTGCACGCTAATCAGCTGATCAGCTGCAGGACTCCAGGAGGAAGTTTACCCTGCAGCAGTAAGGGCTTTACAGAGGTGCATGAGGAAGCTTTTTCTGCAGCTCTGGGATGCACAAAGATGTAGCACATGCCAAATAGTTTAAAATAATTTATTTCAAATAAAAATTCCATGTTGATCGTGCAGCTCATCCATTAATCAGCCATTTGTGTGTCATGTCCAATCTTGTTTTGAAAATCCGCAATAGAGCGAATCTGCGATAAACAAACTGCAAAGTAGCGAGTGCCTACTGTATGCAGTACTGTACATGTGTAACGACAGTAAAATTTACCCTTCTTACCCTTTATTCTAATACTTGAGAAGGGCAGCACGGTGGCACAGTTAATAGAGCTGCTGCCTCTCAAAGAGCAGGTCGACTCGGTTCAAATTCCAGCCGGGTGCCTTTCTGTGTGGAGTTTGCATGTTATTTCCGTGGATGCGTGGGTTTTCTCAGGGTACTGTATTCTGGTTTCCGCACAGACTAAAAACATGCATGTTAGTCTGATTGGTAACTAAATTGTCTCTAGGTGTGATGAGAGAGTGAATGATTGTTTGTCTTGTTTGTCTCTATATGTGTCCCTGTGATGGACTGGAGACCTGTCCAGGGTGTCTCCCGCCTCAGGCTGGACATGGGCACCAGTGACCCCGCGACCCAAAATGGAAGAAGCGGGTAAAGAGAATGGATGGACCTGAGAACACAACATTATGCAACAATACTGAACATTTCCTTAATCCATTGAAAAAGGTTTCCTGCACCATTCTGTTTATTTCTGACAGCCAGTCAAAGATGGATCTTTTAAGATCAAAGGAGTCCTTTTGGCAAAGGCAGATTTTCATTTTCCTCCACGGTTTTTGAAGAGGTTTAAGTCGAGACTCATTATTGTCATCATTATTTTGTGCTGTTGGATGTTTGTTAACAATATGATACAAAGTATAAATGGTAAATGGTAATGGTAAATGGAGCTTATTAATATAGCGCTTTCCAGCCCCCTATGAGGGGCCCCAAAGCACTTTACAATACCAACCATCCATCCATTCATACACACATTCATACACCGGTAGCGGGAGACTGCCATGCAAGGCGCTTTCCAGTCCTACCGGGAGCAACTCCGGGTTAAGTGTCTTGCCCAGGGACACAACGACACATGGTGTGGGGAACCGGGATTCGAACCTCCAACCTTCCGATCGGGGGACGACTGCCATTACCACTACGCCATGGCCGTATAACACTTTCATATGTTTAAAGCATACAGAGACAGACTGATAGCCTCTCATTAGTTGCTGTAGGTAAGGTTTACAAGTTTAAATTTTTTTTGTCATTCACCCATAAATTGATTTACCAAAGAACTTGAGTTAAATTTTGACCTAGAATACCGACAATCCTTTTTTTTTTTTTGGTGCTTTCCTTTTAATTATGATATTCACTTGGCCTTTGCCTACAGAAATCTTTATGATTCAGTGTGTAGTATCTTTAGAGGTCTTAAAGTTTTGTAATGGTAAAACTTTTTGATAACTTTTTAACTGTTAAAAATTGTATACTTTTTTACAATAATATGAATACAATCTGATTGTTTTCTTGTCTTGGTTTTTAAAATCTAAACTGGAATAATCACATTTTACCCTTATAATACCATAATTTACTGGTTAATTCAGACAAGATGAATTTAAAGGAAAAATAAGTATCTTTTTGGCTATGTTTATTAACTAACAACTACATTTGCAATTCATCTTGTAATATGTTCTGATTTAATGAATAGAACACTTCTTGTTGCTATTGATAAATAACTATAGACATGTAAGTGCGATTTGTTAGCTTTGCTGTATCATTATATCAAAACTCACTGCCATGAAAGGTGGATAATCATGTACAGTTTTTGCTCACATGTTAGTATGCTTGGATCAATAGGTATCTACCGTAGTTAGAAGTTGCTGTGGTAGTAGCTGAGGGTCATCCTCAACACATACTTTAAGCATAAATGTGGCTGGCATGCTGTAGCAAAATAAAGAAATAAGAAAAGTTAAAAAAAAAAAGATTTGCAGATGATCAGGTGTAGACTTCATCAAATTTATTACAAAGCTTTGGAGAACAGCCAGACCCACAGAGAGGCAATACATTACAGGTACTGAACATTGTCTTGCCTTGTCCTATCCGAGTTTCTGACCCATTATGACTTGCTGAAATGTAAAGGTTGGTTTTGTAGAAAGCACATCAGGAGCCTGACCCTCCTCTTTGCCTTGTCCTAGTGTTTTCCAGAACCGAACCCAGGCGGCTAACAGTCTCACAGAAAGCAAAACATTTTCAAGGTTTCTTAATGAGCGTCTCTATCCAGCTGTCCACTAGCGCTGTCATTCCACAGTGTTAGCAAAGCAGTACAATATCAAAGAATGGTGTAATAACATTCACAATGACCTTAAAGTAATAAAAGGTTTATAAAGATTACTAATAAAGTAAAATAGCGTGACCGCAGCAGAAGTGTGGAGTAGTCTCAGGAGGATCAACCCTCACAAAGCAACCGGACCGGACAACATGAAAGTGCTGAAAGAATGTGCCGATCAGCTCTGTGATGTGCTGGCCGACATCTTTAGCACCTCACTTGCTCTGGAGACGGTTCCCACCTGCCTGAAGACCGCCACCATCATCCCAGTCCCAAAAAGCTCCACAGTGACTGGTCTAAATGACTATCGGCCAGTGGCCCTCACCCCGATAGTTGCCAAATGCTTTGAAAAACTGGTCATGAGTCACATCATAACATCCATCAACATCAATGAAGACCCTCATCAGTATGCGTACCGCGAGAACCGATCAACAGAGGACGCCATCTCCTCTGTGGTCCACACTGCTCTCACCCACCTGGAACAGAAGGACTCATACGTCCGTATGCTCTTTGTGGACTTCACATCTGCCTTCAACACCATGATCCCCCAAACTCTGATGGACAAACTATTCACACTGGGACTAAGCCCCTCCATTTGTAACTGGGTACTAGACTTTTTACCAAACAGACCACAGTCAGTGAGGATCCACAACTTCTCCTCCACCATAACCATCAGCACTGGCTCTCCTCAGGGATGTGTGTTGAGCCCTCTCCTGTTCACTATGCTCACATATGATTGTGCAGCCACCCATCCAGGCTGTCACATTGTAAAGTTTGCAGATGAAACAGCTGTGGTAGGATTCATCACAAACAACGATGAGTCCAGCTACAGGCAGGAGGTGGAACACCTGGAGAGCTTGTGCAAGGACAACAACCTTCACATCAATGTGAAGAAGACAAAGGAGATGATTGTGGACTTCAGAAGGAACAAACAAACTCACACCCCACTGAACATAAGTGGATCTGCGGTGGAAGTGGTCTCCAGCTACAAGTTCTTGGGTGTACACATGAATGATAACCTCAGCTGGACCAACAACACCACCAGCCTGATCAAGAAAGGTGACGAACCGAAGTAGCCAAGCTACTTTCTCAGTAGCCCAGTCCTCACCTCCTTCTACAGGTGTGCAGTGGAGAGCATCCTGTGCTCCAGCATCAACGTGTGGTATGGAGGCTGCACAGCTGCAGAAAGAAAAGCTTTGCAGAGAGTGGTGAAGGCTGCACAGAAGTCTGTTGGAGTCAGTCTCCCCACTATCACAAACATCTACACCTCCAGATGCAGGATGACGTGGTCATTAGCGTTTGACCAGCATTCAATCCAGCTCTTAAGAGAAACATCATAGTTCAACTTCTCCAGCAGACTGACAAATAAACAGGAAGTCAGCGTTTTTGAAGGGAGATTGACCTAGATACTCAATCCTTCCCGATTGGCCAGTGGCCCAGGAAGGTGGAGTGAAAGTGACATCAGAAGGTTGGGAGGAAGAGGTCAAGAGGTTAGTTTAGATCAGAAGGGGAGGGTAAAGTGTTAGTTTTAGGCGCCAGCTTTTATGATAAACTGAATAAAAACTGTCTTAACACTTTAAACAAACACTGTTGACCTGTCACTTTGATTAAACAACATCATTCAATTATCAACGTATTGAACCTACTGATGATAATAACATAACAGGAGATTATTCTTCTGATTATTAATTAGGACAAAAATAAAGAGTCTCTTTTTGAGGTGATTAGTGTCCTGAGTTCAAACTAAATGAGATACTGGTAAACGGTATCACTGTTATTCACTGCAGGTTCCAGAGAAAAAGTGCCCCATTACACATTCATAATAATAAGAGGATGTTTAGCTGCTAATTCCAGTTTGAATTAAACAGAGTCTTTGACTATCAAACATTGAACACAATAATGCTCAACTAACACAAGGTTATTCATTGATATATTTGAATTAACACAAATTAAAAGAATAAGAGTCTCTTGTGATTTCATTTGTGTCTTGATTCAAATCAATAAAATAAAACCGTGTTAATGTGTCTCACTGAGAGATTCAGTGAAAAGGTGTTTCAATACAGTTCAGAGATGCCACCTGCATCATGAAAGACCCCACTCACCCAGCACACACATGCTTTGCCCCACTCCCCTCAGGAGGGAGGTTGAGGAGCATTAAGTGTAGAGCCACTAGACTGAGGAACAGCTTCTACCCCGAGGCTGTTAGACTCATGAATAAATAACCAGAATAATCACTTCAAAATATCACATCATGTTGCTGCTGATCTGTTTCATGTTGCTGCTGATCTGTTTTCATGTTGCTGTGTTCATTCGTGCCCATCTGCTCATACAGACTCATGTTCGTGCTGCTGTTTGGAGTGATGTTTTCTCTGATAATAGTGCTTAGTGTATTGTTAGCGGATGTTTTTCTTAGTTCATATCTTAGATGTTATTACTGTTCTTCTCTTACATTTTATTGTTGGATGTAACTGGGGCCCTGTGTACATAATCTCGTTTCATCACATGTTCCACATGTGGTGCAAATGACAATAAAGATTCTCTGGCTCTGACTCTGAAATAATATTGATTGTATCAGGAAGCAGATTCCCTTCCTGGGTGATATGCATTCCTTCAAGGAAAGCTAATTTTGTTTCCATATTTTCAAAATATATAGAAAATTCTGGCTGCAAAGTTTCCATGTGCCAATATTTCCAACCAGAACTTTCTTAAAATATGTGTAAGTCTGTAGTTGCACCAGAGGGAGCTTTGTCATAAATTGACATAAAAATGACATAACCTTAGGCAGCTTTCACTGGGGAAGGATTTCAAATTGACAATTTTTGGGGGATTTAGAGTTGCAGTGGATTTGTCAGTTCTTCCTTTTTTTGCTTTTGGATTTTGGAGATGCTGTATGTGTTTTTATTGTTTGCCTGCCTTTTACATACAGTAAGTCAATTAGCTGCTGTATATTTAGGCATACAGTACTATGTCACTTAAGGCTGCTGAAAAAAGACAAAGTCCTGGTAATATGCAATGGACAGATTGGTCTTCCAATCCAAAGTATATAATGGTGTCTGGCTAACCTTTCAGCCTGCATTAACCCAGTTTATAGAGCCAAGTCAGTGACTGTCTACTAAATCAGTTGTCTTATAAAAACATGAACCCGATGAATAAATTGTCAACAAAACAACAAGGTTTAAAATATAGAATAATATGAGGAGGAGAATTAAGCTTATCTGATCTATGCTACATTCTCTTTTCTCTTTTACTATCAGCAGTTTCTAACTTATTAGCTGTAATAAAATTCTTAGCACATAAACTAATGTCAATATTGTTTATTTACTTATTTATCTATCATTCTAATAAAATCATCCCCATAGTCATGTGTGAATCAAATATGACTTTGAAATGCTAATAGGAAATTAATGGCCATGAAAATGGAAAATTAATGTGGTCCATGTAGTTTCTTTTCTTGCTTTATTTAATATCCTTCAAAATCCCATACTCATCTGTTGGTGGTTAACTTCTTTATTGGGTATTACATTTGCGCGCATGTGTGTGTGTGTGTGTGTGTGTGTGTGTGTGTGTGTATGTGTGTGTGTGTGTGTGTGTGAGAGCGAGAGAAAGAGACAGTTTCAATTTCCAATTTCTGTTTTCTTTGTTCAGAAATGAATTGGTTGTGAGAAAGGGCCCATGGTCATGCTTCCTGTAAATCAGACAGTGATGAGTCCCTGCAGCAACTGAAGGCTGCAGATAGAACGTCAACCATCAGGTGATATTCACAGCATTCAGTATTTAACGTCTTCTTAAGAAGGATTTTGTTTTGTAGTTGAGGAAATCAGGATACGGTAGTTCTCAGTTTTAATCATAGATGACCAAAGTGGACTCCAGTTAATTGATTGCCCTCTGAAACATAAATCAACACGAGGTTTATAAACGTGTTCTGTGTCTGGTTCGGTTCAATCAACCTCTTATTGGCACATGTCATCACGTCATGCTCTGTTGGGCCCTGTCATGTCCAATGGCTGGTCACTAAATGGTGATAACTTGTAATAATGTTTTTGTCCAAACAAAACCAAACAACTCAAGGTGGCGAAACATCATAATTCATGTGCTGCCAAGGATAGGAAGAAAAATGACCTTTTGTTGACCTGTTACTTTGCACTGCCTTACGGGACTCCCCTGGGGCTCGATGTCATGAGACTGTGGGAAAGTCGTATGAGGAAATTTAAAGAAGAAATAATAAATACATCGTTCACAATCTCCTACTTAAACACAAGGGCTCACCATGAACACTTTGGCTCAGCTTGTCTAATTATTAGCTTCCTTTCTTGTCCAAATCGTTTGCTCTAAAGACACTGACCTCATTATATAGTTAGTCTTCATGGGTCACATCCTTGTTTTTCTCTCCTGACAGGAAAATGAAAGCTATAGGGTTCATGTATGTGCGCACAAATAAAGACGTTCTCTATTGCAATGAAGAGGAACACTTTAAAGGTTTTGAGTCATGTTACGTATAATAAAGTTAGAAGAAGTATATTAAAACATTGCAACTCATTGTCCTTCTGCAACAATAAAATAAAATACATATAGTGGGAGTTAATGGGGGAGTGGTGGCACAGAGGTTAGAGAAGGCAAGCCTGTGATTAAAAGGGGCCCGGTTCAAATCCCCCTTACCATACATAGCCAATGTTTGCGGGAAATGTGAAGCACTCACGTCTTGCTCCATTGCCCCATTTTGAGCCCATGATTAAGGCTCATAATCCTCCCACATCTGCTTTCCTGGGCACCCTATATGGCAGCCCTCTGCTCCACATCTGTGTGCAGTGGTAGCTCAGTGGTCTGTGGTTGAGTCAGGAAGGACATCCAGTGTAAAACACATTGCCAAATCTTCATGCAGTTTGACTCGCTGTGGCGACCCCTGAAGAAGGAAGCAACCTAAAAATAAAAACTTAACAAGCAAAAAACATATAATGGAAGTTATTTTCAAATTACTGATATCATATTTATTATCCAATCATGCAGAAATTGTAATGGAAGAAGTCATATTTGTCGTGATTCACTGAGCTGCATAGGAAGTTTGTTGCTTCATTCTTAGATGTTTGCCAGAACTCGACTTATCAAAACGTGTGTTTTATGATAAGTATGTTTGAAAAAAGAGGCATATGAAATATTAAGAACCTCATTTCGTCTGCTGGTTCTGTCCTGATCTGCTGTAACACTGCAATCACAGATTCTTAAAGGTCAAAATGTCCAGCTTACTTGTATTGGACTGAAATAATTAGATATTCAGTTCACTCAGCTCAGAAAAAGAAAGTCAGAAAATCTTTGAAGAGGATTATTTCTGGATAAGAAGTGGTGTTTAAAAATCACCTAAAGGATTGATTGGCTAAATTAATTTTGTTTTCTAATAATTTATACAACACCTAATCTCTAATTAACTGTGTAACTCACAAAAAATGCACTTATCATATATAATCTTACATTCTGGCTCAGTTTATGACAGACAGATGCATTTTTTGCTGCTCATAATTTTTTTAATATCTTTATGAAAAAAAGTGCATTTATCAATGGAATGATCTTTAGAAAATGTTTATGCATTTTTACTTGGGGTTATGAAAAACTTTTTTTTAAAGTGACACAAACGATAATTGGAAAATAAAGTTATATTGAATTGAACTGAATTGAATCTATAAAGTTGTTCAAACAATCACAAAATTAAGCAACTTTGCATTTAAAGCTAAAAAGCTGGTCTTATTTTAGTCATAAGAATTTATTATTAATATGTAGAATCTTATTTTTACCTACAAAATAAATTACTGCCAGTGTTTTGCTTTTTGAATTTCACTATCAAACACCTGGCAGTAACGATTCTAGAATCTGACTGTTAAGAGGCTCTTGGCTTAAATACTGTACTGTAATGTGTTGGTCATTGGTGTCAGAAGCATTTATAATGTGGTGGGAACACACTGGTGGGGGCGTCTGGGGGGTCCTTCCTCAGAAAAAATTGAATAAAGTATATTAAATTAAATTCAGTTTATTTATATAGCACCAAATCACAAAAAGTTGTCTCAGGGCACTTTACAGGAACATGCACATAAATAGAAAATCCAATTAGGAAAGTTCTTTATCCAAGGAATCCAGCAGACAAGTTGAATCTTGGCTTCGTTGCAGTCTCCCATCCTGAGCAAGCACAATGGCAACAGTGGAAAAGAAAAACTCTTTTAAAAGGAAGAAACCTCCAGCAGAACAGGCTCAGGACAAGCAGCCATCTGCTTTGACCGGCTGGTTTGAGAGGACAGAAAGGAGAGACAAACGATCACAGAATGGTAGGGTCAGAAATAGGAGGTGTACCTGAAAGACTAAACAAAAAACACATCAAGGATAGAAAAAATAATTACAAATACAAAACACTAAACAGGTTAGCAGAGTACATCAAGACAGTAGCAGAGTGAAAAAGTGTGGTCAGTTTGTCCTCCAGCAGTCTAAGCCTATAGCAACATAACTAAGGGACAGCTCAGGAAACCCCAGCCGACCCTAACTATAGGATTTATCATAAAGGAAAGACTTAAGCCCAGTCTTAAAATTGGACAATGTGTCAGCCTCATGGACAGAAACTGTAAGTTGGTTCCACAAGAGAGGAGCCTGAAAGCTCTGCCTCCCATTCGGTTTTTAGAAACTCTAGGAACCCCTAGTAAACCTGCAGCCTGAGTGTGAAGTGCTCTGTTAGGAAAATATGGAAACACAAGATCTGTAATATAAGATGGAGCTAGGTTGTGGAGAGCTTTGTAGGTTAGATGTAGGATTTTCAATTCTGGATTTGACAGGGAGCCAATTGAGAGAAACTAAAACTGGAGAGGTATGATCTCTCCAACTAACTCCAGTTAAGACTCTAGCAGCAACAGTTTGGATCAACTGAAGACGTTTTAAAGAAGTATTTGGACACCCAGATAATAAAACAGTCCAGTCCAGATGTGACAGGTGCATGGACCAGTTTTTCTGCATCATTTTTAGATAAGATGTTTCTAATTTTAGCGATATTATGCAGGTGGAAGAAGGCGGTTCTAGTAAAGTTTTTAATGTGGGGGACAAAAGACATGTCCTGATCGAAAATAACACCAAGATTTTTAACATTAGAACTGGAAAGAAAGTAGATGCCATTTCCTGCATTCTGGTCTATTTTAACGGGTTGCTAAACATCTACGATTACCTCTATAAGTAAACACTTGATTCAATAATTATTTTAGAGTTAATGGCACAACAATTAGTAGCGCTAAGCTAGCCGTGTGCAATACAGATGCGCTAGCTAAGATGCTACAGATGTACCACTCTGCTTTACATTACACAACCTAATAAATGCTTTGAACAAAATCAACTTAGTGTTAACTGATCATAACAAATAAAGGGAAGGAAAGTCTGAGATTTTCACCATTGTTTGTTCCCATACAATGGTGAAAATAGTTCTTTGCATTTAACCCATCACACGTGAGATACACCCAGGTGGAGCAGTGGGCAGTTATGTAGGCACACAGGAAGCAATTGGGGATTAGATGTCTTGCTCAGACACCACGACATGTGGGAATGGCTGGGAGTTCAACCATGACTTTCTGGTTCAAAGTCAGTTGCCCTACCTCTACCCATTCTTGATCCCTAAACAAAAGACTAAACTTGTGCAACCAGGAGTTGCAACATATATCTACATACAGAACACACAAAACACAGTAAAACTAGCTTTAACTAGCAACTTTTAATTTAACCATTACTGTACAATCCAACAATTTTTAGCCAGGTCATCTGGACGGTTTCTTTTTTGTGCTGAGACGTTTCGTCCGTCATCCGACAGACTTCTTCAATCTGAAGAACAACCAAACAATGATTCTCCACCAACAGGATACTCCAAACTGGAACAAACCAGTTTGCTGGTGCTAAGATGGCCTCTGGGACACGCCCTTTCCTCCGGGGCCCGCCTTTTGGTTGTCCCTCAGATAGAAGAAGTCTGTTGGATGACGGACAAAACGTCTCAGTACAAAAAAGAAACCATCCACATGACCTGACTGAACATTGTTGGATTCTATACCTGGTTTAATGAGCATGAACTTTGGCATACTGTACAATGTCATTATGACAGAAAATGGAAGATTTACCTGCAGTTACCTTCATACAGATGAACATGTGGTACTTCCTGGGGCGGCCGTGGTGTAGTGGTAATGGCAGTCGACCCCTGATCGGGAGGTTGGAGGTTCGAATCCCACATCCGTCCACCATGTGTCGTTGTGTCCCTGGGCAAGACACTTAACCCCGAGTTGCTCCCGAGTTGCTTCCGGTAGGTCTGGATGGCGCCTTGCAAGGCAGGCTACCACTACTGGTGTATGAATGTCTGAATGAATGGGTGGATGGTTGGTATTGTAAAGCGCTTTGGGGCTCCTCACAGCGGGCTGGAAAGCGCTATATAAATAAGCTCCATTTACCATTACCATTTACCATTCCTGTTTATAACTGTTGTATTCAGCTGCTCATGAGGTCGGCTGCAGGGCTTTATCATCTTTTACATTTTTTCAGACTTGGTTTTGGAAATGGAATAAACTGTATTCCCCCCTCTAAATCAGGGTATCAACTGGGGACCACAGTTACCGAAAGCCAGCAGCTCAGGGGCTGGACATCCAACAATTAAAGTCATTATGTAAATAAACCGTGTATTACAATGATCTGTTACATTTTACATTTGTTGCATTGAATCCTACATAGAGCCCAAAACCCAAACCCAGAACCGCCTAAAATTATTACATGTACCGGTATTATTATTTTTACTTTATTTTTCAGGGATGCTGAATTAAAATTTAGGGGTGGTAGAGCACCCCCCACAAAAGAGGCTAAAATCAACACTGACTGTTGACCTGAAAATATCAAAAATTGCCTCTTTTTAAACTTTTATCAAAGAGCAATTTAATTTTTCATTGTTCAGAATAATTGTTGTTTTAAAACCATTTCTGTCTTTTTTTTTTATATAATAAACTGGAATTTAGGCTTATTTATTTACTGGTATAGCTAACCTTTTAGGAGTATTAAAAAATAATGGGAGAAAGTATAAAAGATGTTGGTAATACCAGTTCATTTGGCATTATTCAAAAACATCACCGGGTTATTTTTCATCAGTGCCTTTGTGTTCCTCCCACATCCTTCCTTTCTACTCTGCCCCTAAACACTATTCATCTAGAATTTATGTGGGAGAAGTTTCATTTGTTTATTTTGATCAAATGGAATTGTGAATTGGTTTAATGAATGTGCTGTTTTATGGTTATTATTTTTGAGAGATAGGTTATGATTGCTGAAAAGCAGCTGTTAGTTGGGGAGGTGACATGAGGTTTGCATCAGCATGTCCTTTTCTGTGATTGACTGGTGCAAATAACACAGAGGACAAAATGGATGATTTAAACTAATGAATGCTTATTATTTTTTTATTTTTTTTATTTGTTTGTTTATTTATAGACGGATTGGTTTGCTTTAGCTGACTTCATGGTCAATGTGCCAGTGATGTCACAGATAATAGCCATACATGTGCAGTAGCATGAACAAAATCTTCAAGTAATTCCTGGGGGGGAGAAGAAGAAACCAAATGGGATGTTTTTGTTAGGCGTTATTGCAGCTTTTCTTTTGGAAATAATTATTAAAAGAATTAGAAATGCTCTTGTAAAGTCAAAGGCGATTAGGAATAATTCACAAAGCGTTGTTCAATATTTAAAAAAAAAGCAGTTTAGGATCAGGGTAGAGAAGGTTTAATACAGCTAACAACCAGCCTCTGAGGACAGAAGCTCACAAAGATAAAGCAGCAGTTTGTAAAAGTTACAGACTGCTTCACCAAATCCCTAGTTGTTAAAAGTTCTGGGCAAACTCTGGAGGTTTTGCAAACTCAAGGTAGAACAGTTTTATCTTGGAAACATTCGGGGCGAGATCAAGAAATGTAGTCTCAGCTGTACAGAGTCTTTTTACTTAAACTTTCAAACTGTATAAAGTATTTTTTTAGGCAGTCATGCTTATTTTAATAGATCTCTCAAGTCTGCTTATATGCAGCCTGAATTTCAGGAAGTGGTGGTTTTCTTCGTCATTTCCTCCGGGTGTTTGCTTTCACCATTGTCTAATGTCTCACTTAAATTAGACATATATGAAAAACATCAACCACTCAATCCCTCCTAAACATACCTTAGAGTAATCCCAGATTTGAATGAACTAAGTAAAACAAAGAAAAAAATCTAGTACTGTATTGTTGTATTTATTTTGTTTCATAAATTTTCTTATGGGCATACTGTATATAATTGCTTTAGAACCACTTCTGTTTTTTCTTCCTTGGTAAATAAGATGTGTGAACTCTTCAGATGTTAACTTGCTATATCATTTTTGCTTTTGTAAGCTTTCTCTTCCATCCCTCTCAATTGACCATTTTGTCCAAAATAGACATATTACATAGCTAAGACAAATGCCACATTACATAGCAATGGTTAAAATAATAAATAAAGTAACACAGTAAAAGTAAATGCTTTAAAAAAAAACTTTAAATCATTCAATGACGGGGTCTGAATATGTGTGCATGTTACACACATCAATATTCCTCAATATATTCATCTGACTCTTTGATGACTCAAGCCAACAAGGACAGCCAGATGCTTCTGAAGAAAAAAAAAAGGCACCAATAATTTATACTGCTGAAATGTCTGAGACTGACAGCATTGTTCCTGCAGACAGCAGCCAGAGGGATGCCACTACTGTCATAATTAGGCTGAGACAGATGGTAAGAGAGATGATAGGACAGACTTTGAAAAAAAAGTAATCCGTCTCCTCTCTAGAACTTGTTTTGCATGTCTGCGTTGAATTTACAAGCCTGATTATCAGACGTCTGCAACCGCCTCTCATTTAATTGTGACTACATGTCAGTTCTCCAACCTTGCTCGAATCTGGAACATTCACTAGAAACATGGAGCTTATACTCACAGGGACCGTCAAAAATGAATAATCATAAAGATCTACACCCTCAGCTTGACCTTTGAGAAGATGATAAATTATGCAGTTCTAAATATATGAGCTAAAATCATTTAAGTCTGTTAATAAATGATGAGGTTTTTGTCAACACTAAGATAATCTTTTGTTTATAATTTAACATACAAGCAAAACATTGTCTTATATGCAGAACAGGTATAAGAGTATTATTATAAACAGTCATATATCAGAAGATATATATATGTATATGTATATATATAATCTTCTGATATACCTGATGCTAGCTGCAGTATAGTTCTTGTATTGCTCAACAATTGGTATAAAACAAACAGCTAAAAGTAGCAGAGTTTTAGCTGTGCTTGAACAAGGTAACAGAACATGATGTGTGAATCGTATGTGAAGCTGGAGGACTGAATGTGACACTTCCCTCATCAGGAGGAGGGAGATGAGGAGCAGAGGGAGGACAGCAGATTTAATATTTAAAAAAGGCAGTGGGATACGTGGAGTTTGCTTCGATTGATTGCAGGGCTCTAAGTAGTGAGAAGGGAATACAAGATTTCCCTTTAGATTAGGCCAGAGACAGCAAGGGTCTCCACATATAAAAAACACTAAGAATTGACTGAATGCAGAATTGGGAGATAATCTGTTGTTGTTTGTGTCCTTTTGTAAGAAATTACTTGTCTTTATGATAGTGAAGTTTTGTTTGAGGGTTGCTGTTTATTAAACTCTTTGAACTGAATTACGAAGCATGCAATCATGTTGATGTGATTTGGACTTGTTACTTTATAGAATAACGCTCTGACATGATATTCTAATTAAATAATTTAAATTGAAATGTGTTAGGTGAGGGCGTGAGGCTATGAAACATGACTTTTCCAAGAGTTTCTGGTCTCGTCAACTGAGAAAGCAATAATTTGCCAACACTGTTTACATTATATTCATTACATTATACTATATTATTATAGCAATGAAGTACTGCTAGTTTAGTAGGGAGGTACTTTCTTTTTTTCACTAGAGCTTATGATGCTGAAGCCTCAAATTTACAAAGAACAAAACAGTTTTTGTTTTGGGTGTGAAACATTACACCAGGTCTTTATACTTTGCACAAATTCTGAAGGCATAGAAGTTTATTTATCTAGTTTCTATGTCTTGTAGGTATTTCCTTCCAGTGAAGGTGTTTTGGGGTTTTCCCACCAGCAGGAGGACTGACGCTTGACCCAGAGCATGCTGGAGAGAGTGCATGTGCATTTGACTTCATTCTGCGGTGTGGAGTCCTGACTTGACATGATGAATTTTGGTCATGAGGCAGTACAAGAGATTAGAAATTTTATGTTGCTTAAGCTTGCACCAGGGAATATAAATGTGTCACATGAAATTAAAACCTTGCATAAGTGAGACAGTTTCAGTCAGGACCACGCAGAACTTTATTCTGATGGCCCCGATGCATGTTCAATAATCCAGGTAGAAAAATCCAAAAAAGCTAAGTATGGTCCTCTGGACATGTGTAGCTAAGACGAAACGTTTCTACAGTTTTTTTTTTTTGCTTTGTTTTGTTTTGTTTTTTGAATGTCCAGAGGACCAGACTTAGCTTTTTTGGGGTTTATTCTGATGGGCTAAAGCCTTCACTGAGATGCATAAAGTATGTAAGATTATGGTAGTTTACTTTTAGATCTTCAAAGCAGCTATGCTTAATTGTTATATGGACTTGGTAGTGAACTATAAAGGGACTAATAAAATAGAAATGGTTACAAAAAATATGTTCATACTTATAATCCTTTAGAATTATGCTTTGATAAGTAAATTTGTTAGTACTTTAGAAAAACAAAATTAAATGTTCTGTTGAATTTTCAGATTAAAGATGAACGGTGTAGCTAAGGGGGATTCATTGGAGTTTGACTGTCCAGGCCACGTCTTATATAGTCTTATCTTGGGATTTCAACTTTGTTCCCATTGGCTTTCTGTCGCTGTAGCAGTGTGGGTACCAAAGATGCTTTAATGACTAGCTGATAGAACCAAAGAAAGACCTGTATTTGTGTTATTGGCACAAAGTTAAGCTTGTTCGTGTGAGCTGGATTCTGCCACGTCTCCGATCCGGTTTGGGGCAGGATCTTGATGTGCAGCCATGGAAAGCAGGAGATGTGGTTTGGGAGCCACAGTATTCCATTTCTCCTTTTTGTAGATGGCAATGTTTTGTTTGTACCTTTTATGCCATGACCTTCAACATGCACTGGTGCACTGAGGTGGTTGGCAGCCAATTGTTGTAACTGGGATGAGATTAAACTCCATTACATTTTCAACCAATGTTTGGAACATAGTTGTACTGTAGTTGGTCAATCATTGCTCTGGTTCTGGGGTGAATCTTTGCTTCAAGTGAAGGAGTTCACATATCTGGGTGTCTGCAGTGGTGGGAAGACAGACTAGAAGGTGGATCAACAGATTGAGTCCTCGTACCTATTAATGAGACCGTTGCTCCAATCTGTCTTGGTGAAAAAGAAGCTGCTGCGAAAGGCAAATGTCTTGATTTAATGATCGTCCATGTTCCAACCCTTACTTACGGTCAGATGCGGATTTTGTCTAAAAGAATGAGATCTCAAATACAAGCGGCTGAAATGATCTCCCTACATAAAGTGGCCAGGCTCAGCCTTAGAGATGTTGTGAGAGCTTCACCATTTTGAGGGTGCTCTAAGTAGAGCCGTTGCTTCTGCACATAAAAAGGTGCAGGTTGAGGTGGTTCAGGTGTTTGATTAGGAGACCTCCTGGGCACCTCCATCTGGATATTTTGATAGCATGTTCTACTGTGAGGAAACACCGGGGCAGACCCAGAACTCGCTGAGGTATTATTGGCCTGGGATCACAATCAGATCCCATTGGCAAGTGCCACTGGAGGCAGTGATATCTGTTTCCTGGCTGGACTTGTTGCCCTAATTTCACCACAGATAAGCAGAAATCAATGAATGGATGTTATCTCTTAACTGTAGCCTGAGCCTTAACTGTAAACCTACACAATCAGCTGCTGCTGTTATCCCAATTCTGTTATGTCTCATTGGACAACAACAGTTCTGCCAGTGGTTGGTGGACTTGAATGCACCTTTTATTTTTATCTGAAACTCCTCAGTTTTTTTTTCTTCAAAAGTCAGGGGATGTCTTGCCCCAGAAATCCAGAGACATGGGAGAAAATGGATGCATGAAAAGACGTCAGAACTATGCTTGCATTTATGAGCATAAACTGTATATTTAATTGATTATGTCAAGAATAGGGTTCACTTTGATCGTGTACCGGTACTTGCATCAACTAGTAACATGACTTCTGTCTTTTCTTTTTAATCAATAGGTTGGTAAAGAAACATATAAAATACAGTGTACTGCAATTTATAAAACCAAAAATATAAACATATAAATATGTATACAGTAAATAAATGTACTGATATTGGGTGACTTTGATACCAAAAGCAGAATACTTAATGCCAAACTAAAAACTGGAGATTATATAAAGCTACCTTCTTTATTTATTTAGTTGTAAGTCATTTTACCCATCAAATAAATAGTTTGGCATTTAAATCCACAAATTAGTGTTTTTCCATACTAATTGGGACTGCATGCAATGTTACTTGTTAATCATTAACTGGATTTTGTGTTCACTGACTTCTCCCTCAGGAAAGGAGGCTCTGTGCACATCCATTCCTTGAAATCTACAAAGATGGCCAGATCCAGTTCATCGTCCCCTTGGCTCGGCAGGTTGATTTTTATGTGCCTGAAGTTCGGCAGGTGGAAAAAAGGCTGTCCGAACAAGAGGAATCTCACAGCGATACAGACATCTCAGGTACGTGAGTTATGCCGTGCTGCATTTGCAAACACAACGTTGCACCTTTTTTTGTTATTTGGATAAGGGTTAGATGAGTGAAAAGATTCTATACATTTTGCGTTCCTAAATATTGGAATATTGGAAAATTGGAAATATTATGACATAGGATTTGAAGCTCAGACGTTACAAACAGTTCTTTACAATAAAGGCTACAGTTCAACCCACTTCTACAACATACAGTTCTAGTGCAACTCTCTGGCCACTCTATTGCTCTCAGCTGTCCTGGTTTTCACAATATCCAGCCTGTTTTTGTCTCTACCAACTCCTGAGAGAAATATGATGCTGTTAAGCTGCTCCACTGTGTTTT
>JBBPBX010058739.1:10702-22003 GCA_038048925.1 Garcialebias charrua | reverse complement strand
TAAACAATAATAATCTTCAACCAACTTTTTCCAACAATCAGGTTAAACAATAATATTCTTCAACCAACAGTACAAAATGACTAATTCTTTTTAGTTTTCTAACTAATACTAATACAGTACAAAATGACTAACACTTTCTAATTTTCTAACTAATACAATACACATTACGTTATTTCACATATATTTTTTTAACATATTTGTTTTGATCATTTTTTTAAATGTAAACATTGACTTGGCATTTTTAACTACATTCTCCAAGCCATTCCATAATCTAATTCCCTGAATTGAGGTAGAACGTCCCTTCAAACTGGTTCTGAATTGTGGTTTTACAAACAACTCTGTTCCCTTAAGATTATAACAACTTTGTCTTTTAACAAAGTGCATTTGGATATTTAAAGGTAATGCATTATTTTGAGCTCTATACATAACTGATAAAATATTATAGTCTACCAAATCATGGAACTTCAGTAATTTTAGTTGATAAAATAATGTACTTGATGGATGACGGTAATGCTTTCTAGTGATAATTCTTACAGCTCTTTTCTGTAATACAAAAATAGGCTTTGTGATTGTTTTACACGCATTCCCCCAAACATCAATACAATAGATTAAGTGTGGAACAATGATTGTGTTATACAACAAATACAGAGCTTTATCATTCAATAGGTCTCTGACTTTGTACAGTACTGCTATCGATTTAGCTATTTTTATTCTTACAGAATTTATGTGTTGTTTCCATGTCAGTTTGTCATCAATGATAACACCCAAAAACTTCACCTCATTCACTCTACAAATCTCAACATCCTCAATTTTGAGTGGAACATCGACAGTTTTCTTTCTATTACCGAATATCATGTAATTAGTTTTCTCTAGATTTAATGATAATTTATTTATTTTAAACCAAGTTTGTATCTTGACAAATTCTGTCTTTATCAATTCTAACATTTGTTCTATATCTTCACCTGAACAGAAAAAAGTGGTATCATCTGCGAAAAGTACACATTTAAGGAGTCCTGACACATTTACCAAGTCATTCACATATAAAATAAAAAGCTTTGGTCCAAGTACAGAGCCTTGAGGAACTCCACATGTGATATTACAGAGGTCAGATCTTACATCATTTATTTGTACAAATTGTTTCCTATTTTTTAAGTAGCTAGATACCCACTGTAATGCTGGTCCTCTAATACCATATTTGTTCAGTTTTTCAAGGAGAATGGTGTGATCAATAGTATCGAATGCTTTTTTTAAATCAACAAAGATACTGATACAGTGTTGTTTTTGATCGACAGCAGTAGTTATTTGTTCCATTAATTCCATGAGAGCCATTGATGTAGAGTTTTTTGATCTAAACCCATACTGACTGCTGCTTAGAATATTTTGTTTATCTATAAATTGGTCTAGTCTGTTTACAAATAGTTTTTCAAGAATTTTTGAAAACTGTGGTAACAAGGATATAGGTCTATAATTGTTGAATACACATTTATCACCATTTTTAAAAAGAGGAACGACCTTAGCTACTTTCATATTATCTGGAAAAATTCCTGTTGAAAATGATAAGTTACATATGTATGTGAACGGCTCAATAACATGACTCATTATGTCCTTTACAAACATCATATCCATGTCCACCCAGTCTTTCGATCTCTTGTCTGTAAGATGTTTTACTACATTCATTATTTCCTCTTTGTTAGTTCCATTTAGGAAAATACTATTTGCACAACCTGTAATTGAGTGGATCATATTTTTATCTACTTTTGGTATCTTAGCTGCAAGGCTTGATCCAACATTCACGAAATATTGATTAAATCCATTTACAATTTCATTTTCATCATGAACTTCATCGTTGTCTTTTACAAAATATTTTGAAATACCAGTTTTTGCTTTATGATTCTTCAGTACACCATTCATTACTCGCCATGTTGCTTTCATATCACCATTAGTTTTATCTAATAATTTACTATAATATTCTTTCTTATGTTTCCTTATAATCCCTACTAATTTATTTTTATACTTTTTATATTTTTCTTCTGCGCTCTGACTTCGCAATTTCAAGAAACATGAATACAAATAATTCTTTTTTTTACATGCATTTCTTAACCCTTTTGTCATCCATGGTTGATCATTCGTATTTCTCTTTGTGTAATTTGTTTGCACACAATTCTTTTCATACAGGGTTTCCAAGATATTCATAAACTCATCATATGCCCTGTTCGCATCATCAACATACACATCATTCCAGTCTTGTTTATCCAGATCCTCTTTCAATTTTTCCAAAACTTTTTTTGATGTGTTTATGATTTTTTTCTTCGTTGTGTCTGCTTTTGTGATATTTTGATCATTTTTAAATATTGTGAAAACTGGTAAATGATCACTTAAGTCGGTCGTTAAGATACCACCAATCACATCCCCATTTGTTATATTTGTGAAAATATTATCAATTATTGTAGCACTATGAGTTGTAATTCTTGTTGGCTTTGATATCAATGGATACATATTTAAACTGTACATTGAGTTTATAAATGTGCTTATGTTATTTGAATCTGTTTTATTTCCCATATCAATGTTAAAGTCTCCACACAAGAAAATATTTTTATTAAAACTTTTCTCCATTAGTTCCAAGATTTTATCAGTGAATATTTCTATATTTGCTCCTGGTGATCTATATACACAACTTATTATTATGTTTTTATCGTTTTTGTTTATAATTTCTATTGTTATCATTTCCATAATATTATCAACTATTATTGACATTTCATTATTTAATTTACATTTTATTTCATTATTGACAAATAGTGCGACACCACCACCTCTTTTATTATTTCTGTTCATATGATATAATTCATACCCCTCGATGTGAATATTACTAGTGTTATCATCATTAAGCCATGTCTCTGACAACGCTATTATCGTAAAAGTTCTATTTAATTGTTTTAAGTAATCTGTTATTTTGGATATGTTTGCATTTATACTTCTGCTATTAAAGTGAATAATGGAGAGAACTCCATTTGATATATTGATGTCATTAAACTGCTCTTCATTATAATATTCGCTATCATTTATTACAGGAAAAAAATTTGCATCAATCACATTTTCAACATTATATATTTTAGGTTCTGAGTCTTCGTATGTTGTCATGTTCTAATGTATTTGTTCATTTCACCGTATATTTTATCCATTTTGATTGTGAGTTGTTTCATTGATTTGTAATTTTTCATCTCTTGAATTCATCCAGATCCGTCAGCTCTTTTATCATTTTAGGCTGAGACCCTTCCTTTGCTTTGATAAAGACGTATCCATTTCTAGTCCATGTTGATGCTATTTTTTTTTCTTTGTTTTTTAACCACCTTGCTTCTTTTGCAATTTTTCCATTTTTTTTGGTAAGATGTTCATTTATGTAAACGTCTGTTCCGTTCAGATTTCTTCTATTTTGCATAACATAGTTTTTAGTATTCCTGCTAATGAACTTAACGACCACTGACGGTTTGAATCTTGGTGAATTATTGGGCAGGGTGTGACAGAATGAAATGTCCTCATAGTTTATTTCCATGTTCATGTCCTGTAAGAAATTAACTACAAGTTCCTCCAGAGTCCCTTGTTCTTCCTGAGATTCATACTCACTTGGATCATTGTTATTAGCTCTTTGATGTGTCCGACACTTACTAACATCAAGTCCTGAGATGACCACGTTGTCTTGCTTTGTAAATTGTTCTAAATCCTCTATTTTTTGTTCTAAATCAGCAATTATCTTCGCAATTTCAAGAAACATGAATACAAACAATTCTTTTTTTTACAAGCGTTTCTCAACCCTTTTGTCATCCATGGTTGATCAACCGTATTTCTCTTTGTGTAATTCGTTTGCACACAATTCTTTTCATACAGAGCTTCCAAGATATTCATAAACTCACCATATGCTCTGTTCGCATCATCAACATACACTTCATTCCAGTATTGTTTATCGAGATCCTCTTTTAATGTTTCCAAAACTTTTTTTTTACGTGTTTATGATCTTTTTCTTCGTTGTAAGTGCTTTTGTGATGCTTTGATCATTTTTATAGATTGTGAAAACTGGTAAATGATCACTGAAGTCGGTCGTTAAGATACCACCTATCACGTCCCCATTTGTTATATTTGTGAAAATATTATCAATTATTGTGGCACTATGAGTTGTAATTCTTGTTGGCTTTGATATCAATGGATACATATTTAAACTGTACATTGAGTTTATAAATGTGCTTATGTTATTTGAATCTGTTTTATTTCCCATATCAATGTTAAAGTCTCCACACAAAAAAAACATTTTTATTAAAACTCTTCTCCATTAGCTCCAAGATTTTATCCGTGAATATTTCTATATTTGTTCCTGGTGATCTATATACACAACTTATTATTGTGTTTTTATCGTTTTTGTTTTTTATTTCTATTGTTATCATTTCCACAATATTATCAACTATTCCATCCATCCATCCATCCATCTTCTTCCGCTTATCCGGGGTCGGGTCGCGGGGGTAGCAGCCTAAGTAGGGAGGCCCAGACTTCCCTCTCCCCAGCCACTTGGAGCAGCTCCTCCGGGGGAATCCCAAGGCGTTCCCAGGCCAGCCGAGAAACATAGTCCCTCCAGCGCGTCCTGGGTCTTCCTCTGGGTCTCCTCCCGGTGGGACATGCCCGGAACACCTCACCAGGGAGGCGTCCAGGAGGCATCCTAACCAGATGCCCGAGCCACCTCAACTGGCTCCTCTCGATGTGGAGAAGCAGCGGCTCTACTCCGAGTCCCTCCCGGATGACTGAGCTTCTCACCCTATCTCTAAGGGAGAGTCCAGCCACCCTGCGGAGAAAACTCATTTCAGCCGCTTGTATCCGAGATCTTGTTCTTTCGGTCACAACCCAAAGCTCATGACCATAGATGAGGGTGGGAACGTAGATCGATCGGTAAATTGAGAGCTTTGCCTTTCGACTCAGCTCTCTCTTCACCACGACAGACCGGTACAGCGCCCGCTTCACTGCGGACGCTGCACCTATCCGCCTATCGATCTCACGCTCCAGTTTTCCCTCATTCGTGAACAAGATCCCGAGATACTTAAACTCCTCCACTTGGGGCAGGACCTCCTCCCCGACCCGGAGAGGGCATGCTACCCTTTTCCGGCTCAAGACCATGGCCTCGGATTTGGAGGAACTGATCCTCATCCCGGCCGCATCACACTCGGCTGCAAACCGCTCCAGTGAAAGTTGTAAATCACGAACTGATGAAGCCAGTAGGACCACATCATCTGCAAAAAACAGAGAAGCGATTCTAAGGTCACCAAAACGGATCCTCTCAACACCTTGGCTGCGCCTAGAAATTCTGTCCATAAAAGTTATGAACAGAATCGGTGACAAAGGGCAACCTTGGCGGAGTCCAACTCTCACCGGAAACGAGCCTGACTTACTGCCGGCAATGCGGACCAAGCTCTGACACCGGTCGTACAGGGACCTAACAGCCCTTATCAAAGGGCCTGGTACCCCATACTCCCGGAGTACCCCCCACAGAACCCCCCGAGGGACGCGGTCGAATGCCTTCTCCAAGTCCACAAAGCACATGTAAACTGGTTGGGCAAACTCCCACGCACCCTCCAGGACCCTGCTGAGGGTGTAGAGCTGGTCCAGTGTTCCACGACCAGGACGAAAACCACACTGCTCCTCCTGAATCCGAGGTTCGACTATCCGACGGACCCTCCTCTCCAGAACCCCTGAATAGACCTTACCAGGGAGGCTTAAGAGTGTGATCCCCCTATAGTTGGAACACACCCTACGGTCCCCCTTTTTGAATAGGGGAACCACCACCCCAGTCTGCCAATCCAAGGGAACTGCCCCCGATGTCCACGCGATATTGCAGAGTCGCGTAAGCCAACACAACCCTACAACATCCAGAGCCCTAAGGAACTCCGGGCGAATCTCATCCACCCCCGGAGCCTTGCCACCGCGGAGCTTTTTAACCACCTCGGCGACCTCAGCACCAGAGATCGGAGAACCCGACCCAAAGTCCCCAGGCTCTGCTTCCTCAGTGGAAGACGTGCCAGTAGGATTGAGGAGGTCTTCGAAGTATTCCGCCCACCGACTCACAACATCCCGAGTTGAGGTCAGCAGCACGCCACCTCCACCATAAATGGTGTTGGTCTCGTACCTCTTTCCCCCCCTGAGACGCCGGATGGTGGACCAGAATCGCCTCGAAGCCGTACGGAAGTCATTCTCCATGGCCTCTCCGAACTCCTCCCACGCCCGAGTTTTTGCCTCAGCAACCACCCGAGCCGCATGCCGCTTGGACTGCCGGTACCTATCAGCTGCTTCCGGGGTCCCACAAGCCAAAAAGGCCCAATAGGACTCCTTCTTCAGCCTGACAGCATCCCTCACTGCCGGTGTCCACCACCGGGTTCGAGGGTTGCCACCACGACAGGCACCAACAACCTTGCGGCCACAGCTCCGATAAGCTGCCTCGACAATAGAGGCGCGGAACACGGCCCACTCGGACTCCATGTCCCCCGCCTCCCTTGGAACGTGTTCAAAGCTCTCCCGGAGGTGGGAGTTAAAGCTCCGTCTTACGGGAGACTCTGCCAGACGTTCCCAGCAGACCCTCACAATACGTTTGGGTCTGCCAGGTCTGACCGGCATCCTCCCCCACCATCGGAGCCAACTCACCACCAGGTAGTGGTCAGTTGACAGCTCCGCCCCTCTCCTCACCCGAGTGTCCAAGACATGCGGCCGCAGATCAGATGAGACGACAACAAAGTCGATCATCGAACTGCGACCTAGGGTGTCCTGGTGCCAAGAGCACATATGGACACCCTTATGCTTAAACATGGTGTTCGTTATGGACAATCCATGACGAGCACAGAAGTCCAATAACAGAACACCACTCTGGTTCAGATCAGGGGGGCCGTTCCTCCCAACCACACCCCTCCAGGTCTCACTGTCATTGCCCACGTGAGCGTTGAAGTCCCCCAGTAGAACAAGTATCAAACTTTGTCCTAAATGCTGATAAAACAAAAGGGATGTTTTTTTCAAATAGGAAGGCGGTTCCAGCAGATCCTCCTCTGATTTTATCTTCAAATGGTGTCCCTATTGAGTTTGTTGATTCCTATAAATATCTGGGTATCCTGATCGATTCACATCTCTCTTTTAAACTCCACGTGGAAAACCTAGTGAAGAAACTGAAAGTTAAACTGGGTTTCTTTTTCAGAAACAGATCATGTCTATCACTGAATGTCAGGAAACGCCTTGTGTCTGTGACTTTCCTTCCCTCCATTGATTACGGTGACATTCTCTACATGAATGCTCCTACAAGCACCCTGCGGATGTTGGATGTTGTCTATCATGGTGCACTAAGATTCATAACTGGTTGTGATTATCGTACCCACCACTGCACCCTGTATTCACTGGTTAACTGGACATCATTAACCTCACGCAGACTCTTCCACTGGTACATTTTCATCTTTAAATCACTTCTTGGTCTGCTGCCCTCATACATCTCCTCCTACATGTCTTTGCGTGAGTGCAGCTACAGTGTGCGCTCTCAGGACATGATTACCTGCAGTGTTCCGTCAGTGAGGACTGAACTTGGAAAAAGGGCCTTCTCCTACTCTGCTCCTGCTTCATGGAATATCTTACAAAAAGATCTGAAGCTCTCGACCTTGACTTCTCTAAATGGTTTTCAGAATCTGTTGGAATCCTGGCAAAAACCAATGCAGATTTGTTCCTGTCTTTGATTTTATACGTCTACCTTATAATGTTTTGCTAGTTTTTTGATACTTTGTTAAAAAAAAAAAAAAAAATCTTTTGTTTTTTTCTCTCTTTTTGTTTTCTATTGTTTATTGTTTGTTTGTTTATTGTTTAATGAAATTCTATCACTGCTGTTCATTGTTCTTTAGTTTTAGCAGGTCGCTTTCGTAAATGAGCCCATGAGGTTCAAAAGATTTACCTGACTAAATAAAGGTTGAATGAATTATTGACATTTCACTATTTAATTTACATTTTATTTCATTATTGACAAATAGAGCGACTCCACCACCTCTTTTATTATTTCTGTTCATATGATATAATTCATACCCCTCGATGTGAATATTACTTGTGTTATCATCATTGAGCCATGTCTCTGACAGCGCTATTATTGTAAAAGTTCTATTTAACTGTTTTAAGTAATCTGTTATTTTGGATATGTTTGCATTTATACTTCTGCTATTAAAGTGAATAATAGAGAGAACTCCATTTGATATATTGATGTCATTAAACTGCTCTTCATTATAATATTTGCTATCTTTTATTACAGGAAAAAATTTGCATCAATCACATTTTCAACATTATATATTTTAGGTTCTGAGTCTTCGTATGTTGTCATGTTCTAATGTATTTGTTCATTTCACTGTATATTTTATCCATTTTGAGTGTGAGTTGTTTCATTGATTTATAATTTTTCATCTCCTGAGTTTATCCAGATCCTTCAGCTCTTTTATCATTTGAGGCTGAAATTTAAGGTATTTGACCTAGTGAAAAAAGATCTGGTGTCCTTCTCCTCGATGATACCGGAGCTGCGCTACGGAGTAGTTCATCCTGCCACACTTCTGGTGACCTACAAGAAGAAACTGCACATTTTTGACAATGCAGCTGAGGCAGATACTTTTGTACAATGGCTCAGGGATGAGCAACTCCTGGATGCAGACCAGGAAGAAGTCCAATGAAGGGTAACTGAACTGTGAAATATCTGGTTCATGTCTGGGTAGTACCATTCCATGCTATCCTTGTTTAACATATTGCTAATTCATATCATGGCTAGATTAGCCATGTATAATAATGGTTGTTATTTTCATCACTGATTATCAGAGGGTTCCTGTGTGATGTTTGGTTTACATATGCTCATAGGCGCAAATCCCGGGGGGGTTGGGGTAGGGAAGGGAATTGTTAAGAAATTATCAATATCAATTCCTTTATCGATATAATTTATCGATTCAATTCCTTATCAATTCTATTATCAATTCTCATTGGGTTAGGCAAATAAATATAGTACACATTAGTGTGCATGAAGTATTTAATGTTCTTTCACCAGAACAAAAACAGAACTTTTATGAAAAAATAATTCCTAATTAACATTATTAAGGGGCTGTCCTTGGTTGGAATGGGTGATAGGCTTCTATACAGTTCGACTTCTGTCCTCTTCCTCAAAAAGTTCTTCTAGGGATGTCTCTTTTTGCTGCTTTACAGGAGACATCTGAAATTATTGACATAACCACAACTTGTAATTCACAAGTTTCAATTTTAAAATAAATAGTGTAATAATACGGGCGGCCGTGGTGTAGTGGTGACATGGATGAGGAAACATTTCCAATGCATCCAAATTTTACATCCACATTTCCATAATGAAAAGCAGTACATGTACCAAGAAAATATGAACAACAATCTGTTTCCTGATCTGATCAAACGTGTTTTTTTTCCCAAATAGGATTCATCCACCTGTCTGTAAAACCTTCAAACACGCACAGCAAGTTATGATTTGGTTCATGTGAGTGTTGCAGCTTTTGAGCACACACTAACAGGTTCTTATCTGTTTTCAGTAGAGCAGAACACTATTAAAAAGGTACAAAAGAACCTTCTGTAACTACTGCATTTACAGTGATGAGAAATGATAATTGATGTAATGATTGTTATTAACGCAGAAAACATACATTATTTTTATGTTTTTAAATGGTGTCACTCATGGCCTCATTGCGCTCACAGGTTTGTACACTTTATTTAATTTTTGTCTGATTTTGAGAAGATTTTTTAAAAACCAATAAAACTAACTTTCCTGCACAGTTGGGAACGCAAAGAGGTGGTTACATTAAAGAAAAACACTTGTTTTAAATATGCTGGTGAAGATTCTCAGTCATCCAGGACATGATCAAATCAGAAAAAGCAGTCAATACAAAAACAACTGGACTTTATTTGTAACAGAAAACGTTTTGCCCTCTATCCAAAGGTCTTTCTCAATTCAAAGAGCAGGCTGTGTGAGAGTGAAGTTATAACAGGCTGAGGTGACACACACAAACCTATGTAAATTGAAAGCTGAGATAACACACACCCATACATGAGATAACAACACACATCCTATGTAAATTGATGAATCACACATCACACCTTAACAGTAGGGGTTTCTTAAGGTCTTTGTTAGTCTATTTCTCAGAAACGGCTCCTCTGTTCTCATCAGGTGTGAACAGCCTGGGAATCAGACCTAAGGCTGCATTGTATGTTTTTGAAAGTTGGAACCTGAGCCTCTGTTAAGAGAAGGCATTTCTTTTTGAACATGAACAGCTTCCTTCACTCCCCTCTCAAACCACCTGTATTCTCTGTCCAAAATGTGCACATTCTGGTCCTCAAATGAGTGAGCCTTGTCCGTGAGGTGGAGATGAACAGCTGAGTTTTGTCCAGAGGAGGTGGCTTTCCTGTGTTGGGACATTTGTCTGTGAAGAGGCTGTTTAGTTTCCCCAATGTAGAGGTCTGGACAGTCCTCGCTGCACTGGACCCTATAACTACACCACTCTGTTTGTGTGTAGGTGTTTCGTCCTTGGGGTGCACCAGTCTGTCTGAGAGTCCTGCTGGGTTTGAAATGTACTGGGATGCTGTGCTTGTTGAAAATCCTTCTGAAATTATCTGATACTCCAGCCACATAAGGGATGACAATGTTTTGTCGTCTGTTCTCCTTTTTCTGTTCATTACTGTGTTTTGTCGATTTCCTCGCTGACTTGACAAAGGCCCAGTTAGGATATCCACATGAGAGACTTGTTTTAAATGTTTACTGTAAGGTAAGAAGAGTTTTGATCATAGGAACAAATGTCAAAGCAGACTGATTATGATTTCATTTTTTAAATTATTTAAAAATATATATAATGAAAGGATGTTATTAATAAGTAAAAAGTGTGAAATATGCATATAGACCAGATACATAATATACATATTTAGATGAATAAACACAGTATTCTAAACTGTTATTTTGGAACATGGATTTAGTTAATCCAGAATCACATTTTAAAAGGACATCATTTTAAAATTATATTATTGGTATTATTTTTAATATACAGCAGTTTAAGCACATAAAAACCATGAAGATAAACAACAGTATGTTCCTGAACTGGGGATTCCCCTAAAACATTGAAGAGGAAGTTGAACCTGCAACTCTAACAACAAACTACTCTTCTTAATTTAAGTCAAATTCTTTCATTCAAGATTTATTTATACAGGTTAGTCAAACTGAGCCTCGAGGACTCATATAAAGGAGAGACGTGTTTTAAGCAAAGAACA